>JAEKIV010000369.1:0-32765 GCA_016801325.1 Hypholoma fasciculare
GTGGTTTGTGGAAGGCTTGTTCATACACTAGCATTTGCTCGATTCAAGTGTATTTAGCTAATATTATATTTTATGCAAAACATTGAAAGTACAAAGGTTAGCGCAAGCCGGACGTCCTAATGAGCTTCCGGGACGCGCTTCCTATGCAAGGACGCACGTCGCAAAAAATAAGAGCGGCATGGCGAGAATGATTTGCCACGTTGAATTGAAAATGGCAACGAGGTTCAGAGCGTGAGGCGCTCAGTTATCGCATATTTTACTTTTAAGAAAAATTGATGTAAAAATCCCTTTCAATTGTTTACTGCTTGTCTATTACCCTCAGAGACGGCCAGGCCGCCCGCAGGCTCCTAAACGCGCCGCTCGTATCGCTTTGGAGGCTGTTTTATGCTAGAGGGTAGACTGCATAATCTTATCATATCAAAAAACAAACACGAACAAATCCATCTAACAACGCCTAGTAACTAGTTGGAGCCCATAGATTGATTTGTATGTGTTTGTTCATGGATTGTGATAAGATAAAACTGTCTACGCTCTAGTATGAGCTCCAACAAGCGATATCGACGGCTGGCTTGGGAGCCTGGGCCGCCCGATATATTTTCTTTGAATGGCTTCATAAATCACAAGGCTGCCAGTGCCAACTTTTAACTCGGCCTCGGCGACGGCTGCTCGGAAAGAACCGCGAAGTAGGTGAACGCGAGAAAAGAGGTACATAAAAGGAACAAGTGAAAACGCCCGCCAATTTTAAAAAAGGTCCACTTGATAAGACCCACCACTACCTAAAGGTAGCGGGGATATTTTCCTCGCCCGGAGCTCAATCTGGTTGCTCAAAGGGCACTTGATGAACTTGTTGAAGTACAAGTTACTACAACAAGTACTTTTCGCAGCACTGTTTCCGCCTCGCCGCCCAGAAGAGCTCTAGGATCTATTCCATTACTCTGGGGGCAATAAAACCATAAGCCCATTGAACTTCTACTACCCATTGAGAGTAAGTATAGCAGCAACGAACATACGGAGATACGCAAGCTGCATTCCGATACTAATCATTGTATTGTATTCTTCAAAATGCGCCTATCTCGCGTCTAGGCAAAAAAATCACATTTTGGTTAGGCTGACGCTCAAGAACCCTTTCAAGATCAAAATTTTCAAACTCAAAATGCATAGGCTAAGGAACAGTCACACTACTGAATTCCCTCTACTTATTACTTATTAATATTATTTATGCTCGGGAGATTTTATTTCTAAATGGTGTTTATTGCCTAAAATTTTCCACGGAAAGGTTCCTATTTAATTGGAAAGACATCTCCATACCTGCTGCGCAACTTGAACGCGATCGTTATGAGCGTCAAATGAGCATTTTCAAGCATTTTTCCAAAGCATTTTCCTCCAATTTTCCTCCAGGTTTCCGCAAAGTTTCCGCGGCAAGCACATGGTTAACACGGATGAGTCAGCATGAGTAACGTGACTATTTCCCACGCCAGGCATTGCTTTATACGTTGCACCATTAAGTAATCGGACGTTTTACCGTCTTGGCTGGTTCTTATAGAGCGCAAGATTCGCCGAGGTAACACTGGCGCAGACCCACAATTGTTACTCGGGGGCTGGCCGCACCCGCATTCGATTCCAACCACAGAAACATGAGGTGCTCTTGTATGTGGATAATGAATATTCCCGTCATGTCCTTGGTTGGAACCTGTTCTGGTACTCTTAATTTTTCTTGCACTTCCCACGTTGGCATTCGGGGACAGAGTGTTCTATTATCTGGGTTCGGGTCTTGCGATGTGTTTTCACTCTGACGCCGACTCGGGTTCGGAAGATATCGCATCTCCTTAGACGGTAATGTATGTCTTACATGATCTAGAACCTTCCACTAACAATTCCCGTTAGTACGTAGGGGCTCGAGGAAATAGCACCAGTGTATGCACGAGCGATTCTTCAAATTTTAAGAACGTGACTGAGGACTCGGCTTGGTCACTGGCCCCGTCGGTATGGAATCATCGGGAAACGAACATCTTGCAGAATGACCTACAGCTCGATTTGGCGGGCGTTCATGTCGGAGAAGATTCGGACACCGCCATGACACCGTAGTGAAGTCATTTGGAATCAGTGCTTCAGCGCTGAAGTGTCTGGTACCTCATGATCATCATTTTACTCGCATCATGCTCTGCTCGACACTCACTGAATACTGTGTAGCCAATCGTGGCGAAAGCTTCTGACTTACTTGACACTTTCACAAGATTCATTCTGTGCATCCGGAAGGAAACTGTCAATCGTCCCCGAATCATGATTTTCAATTCTCATATATCTGAAATATATCTGGACTCTCCCCGTTACACTCTGAGCCTCATTTCAGCTTATCATTGCTCCGACCCGCTGGATTAGGTGGCTACAGAATATGCAGAGCCCGAGGCCGAAGTGTTCTCTGGCTCACCTCCGACCATCACCCCACTCCCAGCCACATTTCTCGAGTTCTGCGATGATCTCAGTAGCATCACATGTGTCATTGTCAATGCATATTACTACGCCTACGCGGACGTACCGGTTTCTTTATTTTGAGGGCCATCCGGACATTTGACAAAATCTTGCGAAGAGATGTATACGAAGCAGAGGCACCTTACCTTCTGGGCGTATCACCCGGGAGGCTGAGAAATTCAGCCAGCGTCTTCTGGAAAATATATATGTAAGTCGGTGATTCGACTCCTTGTGGTCATTCACAACCTCATAGTTCGTCGCCGAGTGACTGACAGCAAAATGGTAGCTGGCGGGATCTCAAAAGCTCTAGCAGCCTTCGCTCTGTGCGTTAACGCAGCAGCAGGGGCCCCCACTCCTACTCCCATCGTTGACTTGGGATATGCAACATACCAAGGGATTCTTGTACAAGATGCACAAACTAACCAAACGAATATTAATTTTCTCGGGGTGCGATACGCTGCTTCACCTACAGGTACCGCACGAACATAATATCGCGCAACCTTTCCAAGCTGATCATGTCCTCTCAAACACACACAGGAAGCTTACGTTTCGGAGCGGCACAAGTACCAGCATTCAGGCCAGGTGTACAAATGGCGAACGCACAGCCTGCAATGTGCTTTCAAGCAGGCTATGGCTCCGCGGCTGCCGCTCCATTGAGAAGTCCGGCGATTAATACCATCTCTTCGCAAGCTACAGAGAGTTCAAAGCCAAGTGAAGACTGCCTGTTTCTCAAGTACGTACATTTCATCAATTCATCTTCTGAAATAAATGCTATTTTCCCGCAAGCGTTTTTGTTCCAGGGTCCGATTTAGCTCGTAAAAAGCTACTACCAGTCGTTTTCTGGATACATGGGTACGTCAGACGCTCTAAGACACTGATATAAATGCTAAAATCCTATAGAGGAGGCTACGCTTTAGGAAGTGCTTCTGACTATACAGGGAACGATATCATCCGCGAGTCTGGAAGGGGGGTTATTGTCGTTGTCATTCAATATAGACTGGGACTTTTTGGATTTTTGCCTGGCCAGAAGGTCAAGGACGGTGGCCAGCTCAACGCTGGATTGCGTAAGGCTGCTATATTCTTAATTTTTGTGAAACTGACAATCTATTTGTCATTTGATCGAGCGGCAACAGAGGATCAACAATTTGCATTAAAATGGACTCAAGAACATGTACGTTCTTCCGCATCTCTTACAAGGTAATCACAGCAGTTCGGTGACCTCCTCCTTGTTAGATCACTAAATTTGGAGGAGACCCATCAAAAGTGACGATATGGGGCGAATCAGCTGGTGCGGGCTCGGTGATTCAACATTTAGTTGCTAACGGTGGAAAGACAAACCCACCACTATTCCGCGCTGCGATGACCAGCTCTACTTTCCTGCCTTCTCAATATAATTTCAATGACCCCATCCCAGAGGTGAGACACCGTTTTTACATAGTCAAACAGTGCTCAATTGGGTTACGTTGTCTTGATACAGTTCATCTTCAGCCAAGCAGTCACGCGGGCGAAGTAAGTGAATTTCGCGTGATTTTTATGGCTAAAATTAAGCATGTCACTAGCTGCACGTCTGAGAAAGATGCATTAGAGTGTCTTAGGGCCACCGACGTCAATATTCTTCAAGCGGCTAACACAGAAATTAATAACATTGGATTCTACGGAACCTTTGTATTTGTTCCAGTGGTGGATGGAACGTTCATCGTCGAGAGACCCACAGAGACGACCCGAAAAGGAATTCTGAATGCTGTCCGTGGTTTGTCAGTGTCATCCACCGTACATATTTATCTGACAGAGGTTGTTCTCTAGAAATTCCTCCTCTCTGTTACGAACGCCTTTGAGGGGACGGCATTTGTGAACCAGGCAACTGCCGATACCATCGAAACGTCTCAATTCGTCGCCCAACTATTTCCTGAGCTCGGAACAGCCGGTGTCGCTGCAGCAACTGCTCAATACGCCGGATTAGGAACCAGCGTTTTTCAAGCAGACGCAATGATGGGTGAATGTGAGCGGCAAATTTTACCCCACGATACTGCCACTATCACTCACAAGATACAGCCATTTTCATATGTCCCACTTATCTGTTATTACGAGCATTCGGCCAAAATGCTTTCAAGGTAAATTTGAAATGTATATACAGTTGACTTGGTTATTAAAGGTTCTCTCAGGGAGAGTTTGCGATTCCTCCGGGTCTCCATGGAGAAGATGTCGGTTACTACTTTCCATCGTAACTAGCTCTTTCAGATTTTTTCTTCTTTTTTATTAATATCTTTTCTGCAGGACAAATGCCAGTGGAATACCACTGGCATCATTTGCAAATCCTGACTTTGATAAAGCATTTTCTGAGGCGTTCCTCAATTTTGCGGTGGCGCTCAACCCGAACGCGAAGTGGGACCCAACCAATATCACTCCTCTTTGGAAGCCATGGGATGGATTAAACGAGATGCTTTTTAACAAAACCGATGCAAACACTGCTGATATCAGGTTGATATCCACCTCGAGTGCACTCTTGGAACGATGCAAGTGAGTTGAACTCATTTTTTATCATGCAGCCAAAAGCCTGAGAGCGTCCTTAGCTTCTGGGAAAGCGTTTCGGATCAGACGGCACAATGATTCACAATTTATTAACCATTGTAAGACCTTGTAGAAAAAATTGTGCAATAGCAGTTTGATATTCTTAGGTCCGAGCTTGGTCCGAGCTTGAGTAAATACGGTCACATGATTCAGACTTCTCTGAATCGGCTGGACTCGGAGCCACTGGCCCGCAGGGCCCATGTAGTTCCACCATCACCACCGCCGTTGTTTTCCCTCCCTGAGCACCCAGACGTTGAGGTCTTGGGAATTCAACCCTATACTCCACTTGTAGGAAATACTCGGAGCCTACGCATAGGAAACCGGGAAGCCGTCATGCGTGACGAACCACTGTCAGCGGAACTGGAGTTTGGAAACCTTCCGCAATAGTTTGCGCAGCAGACGCTTGCCGGCGACGAATATCCGATTTATTCAGGTTCTTCGATATCTTCGGAATGGACCGCCAGTGCGCTTTGAGTTCGGATGAAACCATGTTCTTTACTCACATTCTGTTTATAGGCTCCAGTATCCAGATTCGTTCGCGATACCCTCAGTACTATTGCTAGTGTGGCGGGAAATAGCTAGGCCTAATTCGCACGGGCAAATTAGCCCTGCTAATTAGCTGCTAATTAGCCAGCTGCTTGTCGACCTCGGATTTGGGGGTGCGAAATAGGGCAAATTAGCTTCGCAAATCCTAGTCATACTCAGAGATTTATTCTGCCTATAAGTAGTGTCCGCAAGTGCTATATCATGTCAGAATATAGTCAAAACTTGAGCAGGACCGAGAATGCCATCAAAAGTGTTTTGAGGCAACTTCACAGGTGTAGATTAGATTAGATTACGGATTATCTGAACAAATTCTGTCTACGCTCAGGGAAAAAAGTGCAAGAGCCCCGGATACATGGTAGAGTGCTGCAGCGTACGGCTTACTGTTCTGTGTAGGTGTTGTAGAATGACTGAGCTGATTCTGCCAGTCCCAATTCATGAGAATTTTGCGAGATTCATCCGTCTCGCCTAATTCGCGCAGCAAATTTTGGGCAAATTCGCAGCTAATTAGCGCGAATTTGCTCGGTGCAAATTAGCCCATATTTGCACCAGCGAATTTGGCAGGTGGGGTCCTCGCAGCTAATTTGCCCGGCGAAATAGGTTCCGTACCTATTTCCCGCCACCCTAACTATTGCTTCGTGAAACGTTTTTTGAAAACCACAATAATCCACGGCTTGACATTTGTCTTAACGCTTTCTCATTATTCCTGTAGCCATGATATGCTCACTGGCCGAGGCTTCTCTACCTGATCGAATGATCTCACAGTTGTTACAGGTGAGAGTATGACCACGTCTTATTTTTACCTGCGAAAATTCAATCACGTCATGAAGTTCAGAGAGCATTCCGTCGTTTGAAAAAATCATCAGGCAGTGCAAGAAGTGAGCACACGCGACATGGAGCCATGTTGCTCCCTGCATAAAATTAGTGCGGGTTCGAACGACATACACACTACGCGTGGAATTTAGGGGGGACGAGTGGCTGCTTCTCGGAACTCAGCGAGCAAGTGGAGTGACTAACAGGAAACGTGAAAACTTCTTTACTCCATCTGCCGCTAAACTGCACTCCATAGGCAGCTGATCCTCGCTGCACGCGGGCCGCTGGCACTTAGCTTAGCTAACTGCATTCGTCTAACTTCCCGGCAGTCAGGGCTGCTCTAAGGCATCATCTGCATTGAAACTGCGTACAACCGTGAGGATTGCTTGAGAATGGTTGTCCTGTATCTCAAGCTCCTCGCGTCGTTTGCTTTATGCATGTGTACGGCGGCATCTACCACTCTGTCGCTTACTCCGCTCGTCAATCTGGGGTACACAACGTACCAAGGAATCCTTGTACAAGACCCGCAAAACAACGAGACTAACATCAACTTTCTTGGGGTGCGATATGCAGCTTCTCCTACAGGTGCCGCAATTGCAACATATTGCTCCACTGCTTTTCAGCCTCTCTGAGCTGACCATCCCGCTTTTGAAATATACAGGAAGCCTACGTTTTCGAGCAGCGCAAGCACCAGCGTTCACACCGGGTGTCCAACCGGCGAGCGCACAACCGGCGTCATGCCTGCAAGCACCTGCTGGTTTAGCGCCGATGACACCATTTAGGTCTGCCGTCGTTCCACGGGCCACAGACAGTTTAGCGCCAAGCGAGGACTGCCTATTCCTCAAGTATGTCTATTTGCGATTTCGCTCGTTACATACATAGACTAAACGCTGTTCTTGGCAGCGTTTTTGTTCCTGGATCAGAGCTGATACGCGAGAAACCTCTCCCTGTCGTTTTCTGGATACACGGGTAAGTTTTGCTGCCTTTTCATTTGGAGCACCATCTAACCTTATACCAGAGGAGGATACATATTCGGAAATGCCACGGAATTTACAGGAAACGATATTTTGCGCGAATCAGGAGGCGGAGTAGTCTTGGTCATTGCTCAGTATAGGCTAGGCGTTTTCGGATTTTTGGCGGGTCAGAGAGTCAAGGACGATGGCGAGCTAAACGCTGGATTGCGTACGAGTTCCTTTTCCCCATCTCTTTCTCGGTAAAGCTGATCCGTAAATTTGTCATTCAACTCGCGCTAGTGGACCAGCAATTCGCATTGAAATGGGTCCAGGAACATGTATGCACCGCCACAATTCACACCAGTAACGATAGATGCTGATCTTTTGTTCTGAAAATTTCCAGGTTTCTAAGTTCGGGGGAGACCCCACGAAAGTAACGATATGGGGCGAATCTGCTGGTGCCGGTTCGGTCGTGCAGCACTTGGTGGCGAACGGAGGGAAGACTAATCCACCGCTATTCCGTGCCGCAATAACCAGCTCCACATTCCTTCCGTCTCAGTATAACTTCAATGACCGCATTCCTGAGGTAAGAGCAGCTCGGATGACGTGATTTGAAATATTGTAGATTAATTTATCGCTTTTGTATAGCTTCTATATAACGAAGTTGTTTCCCAGACGAAGTACGTACGCAGTGCGAGAATCATCATTTTTATCTTAATAACAGATGTCCTTATGATAATCCAGTTGCACTTCTGCGAAGAATACGCTGGAATGCCTTCGAGCTGCTGACGTTGACACTCTCCAAGCAGCTAACATCGAGATCAATAGTAGTGGATTCTTCGGCACCTTTGTTTTCGTCCCCGTTGTCGACGGAACGTTCATAACAGAGAGGCCTACGGAGAGTTTGCTTAAAGGAAACATCAACGCGGTTTGTAGCTTAATTTACTTCGAATTTCTCCTTTGGCTCACGGCTTTCTCCCCAGAAATTTCTCTTATCCTTCACAAACACGTTTGAAGGGACATCTTTTGTCAATCAGTCAATCGCAAATACCGTCCAGACTCCACAATATCTCTCTCAGCTTTTCCCCAATCTTGAGGCGTCTAGCATTGCTGCCGCTGCTGCTCAATACGCTGGTTTGGGTACCAATATATTCCAAGCAAATGCAATCATGGGCGAATGTGAGCTTGCCTCTCTGCAATGCAGTAGTAGCACTCTGACCTGTACCATTTAGCAATCTTTATCTGCCCCACCTACTTTTTGATGCGGGCTGTCGGTGAAAATGTGTTTAAGGTAAGGTTCGACTAGTAATCGATGTGCTATGGCCGAGCCATTGGTCGTATAGGGAGAGTTTGCAATTCCCCCAGGCTTACATGCCGATGATATCGAGTTTTACTTCCCGTCGTACGTATAAGCTTCATTATAGATGTTATATTCACGTTATTGAATATGATGGCAGGGTAAACGCAGGTGGGGTACCGCCCTTCGCTAACCCCGATTTCGACAAAGCGTTTTCCGAGGCGTTCCTCGACTTCGCTTTGGCGCTCAATCCAAACGTAAAGTTGGACCCAACTAATATCACTCCTCTATGGAAGGCATGGGATGGATCGAACGAGATGCTTTTCAACAAAACTGGCGCAAACGCTCCGAATATTAGGCTAACGTCCACATCTAATGCACTTTTGAAACGATGCGAGTAAGTCGAGCAACCACTTGGCGGAAAACTGCCAACTGATTTCACCTACGATCCTGTTAGCTTCTGGCGAAGTATTTCTGCACAAACGGCCCAATGAGGCGCTCGAAGTACTTCCAGCGTAAATGTCCTCTCCTTGCGAAAATCAATGATCAATATCAATGTTTACTGTCTCTCTTACTTTCGTCTAAACTGAGACCATCATTTCGGATGACAGTCCTCATCATTGGGCAGATATTCCCGTATAAAATCATATGATAAAATAAAAACAGGGTGTAGTGCAAAATCGAAGCTCTTACTACTACGGTAGGAAAACGCAGATTGTCATGGTGTAGATAAATCGTCCGCGCGACCTTTTATTAGATATGAAGGGTACGTCATTGTTAGGTAGGTTCAACTCGGTATCGGTCAGCGGGACGACGAACGGCCTGGCCTTTTTTGTCGCGATAAAATAACACATCACCTGTATAGAGAATAGCGACGCGTAGATTAGCATGGCTTTTACTTTGGCCCATCCCTGTATTTAGCAAAATCGTACCATTATTCTCGACAAATTGGCATTTGTTGTAACTTTCCCAAAGGGCCTGGAATATCGGCTTGTCAGAGAAAGCATAGTGGTCCCCAATAAACGCTTTGAGGTGTTGAGTAGCCTCAGCACCGTGATCTGCGGAGGAATTTAAATAGGTATTCGAAATTGTAGATGAATACCAGTGCGAAAATCCTTACAGAAGGGAATCTTCGGGAAGAACTGTAACAGGGTAAAATTTACCATGAGTGGCGGCGTGGTCGAATAAAAGGAATAGGCACTCACGTGGTGGATAACATGATAATGAGCAACGTCGTGGAGGAAGAAACGACCTTGCCATCCGAGGAAGGGTCTATCAACAGTAGCAGCGGCGCCACGTTGAAAATTCCACTCCTTTCCGCGGTAGTGAGGCAGGGTAGGATCCGTATGGTGGAGATAAGTGATCATGATAACTAGAGATCGGCGATGTCAGTTTAGACGTTTCGGAACACCCGGTACGATGCAGGCAATCGACGTACACCAATGGGATACTTCGAGCCAGGGGATGAAGTAGTATTTGAATACTTCCGCGGCACTATATACCGAGCAACCATAGCTAACGGCCCAGAGCATGGCAGCCATTCCAAAGTTGGACACGATCACGGCATTTCTTTGAGCCTTCGTAAAGAGAATGGAGTTCGGGTCGAAGTGGTTGGTCCATTTAGGGTAAGTTTTTTGACCAGAAACGTTAAATACTGCAAATCAATAGGATATCAGCGATGGTTCGAGGACACTAGTCTCCCGCTCAATATTCTCACGAAGGTACGCCGGAAAAGCGAGAATTTGCTGCCGGATCAGCGTATACAGCGTATAGATAGGCGTGTCGCCAAAAATTTCGTCCCAGTCGATTTCTTCATTCGGTACTTCAGGGATATTAAGGTCTTCACGGGTCTTAGGCACATATACCTCATCGCGTTCCATTGAGGCATGATTTGAGTGGTGGCGGTGATGAGAGATCCTCCAAGAGAAGTAAGGGGTCCATAGGAGCGAGTGGCAGATCTAGCGGCGTGCAAATCAGAAGTCCGGTAATTTCGCAAATGGAAGGAGCTCACAAATCCGACAACATCGTTGACAATTTTGTGGTCAGAAAAAGCTCCGTGTCCGCACTATGAAAATAGTTGAGCCTCGTTTCAAGGACTTAGAAGCTCGAATATTTTCTAACCTCGTGTCCGATGACCCAAATCCCGGTGAAAATAAGACCCTGGAACCACCAACTTTCATACCAAAATGTTGTTAATATAAACCGCACGGCCGTGAAAAAATGCCTGGCCTATTACTCACTAAGTGCCCCATGCAGCCCATCTGAGAGTTTCGGCGCCAATGGGGGTGAGGATTTTTCTTGGAGCGTCAGATCGAAAATAAGGGTCAATCGACATTGCCAGAGTCCATGCAGTCGCTGCCATAAGAATATCACGGCAGAGATATAGCAAGCTACGCCTTGTACTACGAATAAATAATTTTGGGGGGATGGCTGCTCGAATTTCTTTTAGCGACCTGGGCAACTCAGTCGGCGTGAGTATAGAGGGCAAATATATATGTCTGGATCACCGCAGGAACGCACCATTGCATCGGGGAATAAACAGGGAGCTCATCTTCGTTGTACATTGCGCCATGAAGACTTGAGCCCATGATGGAATTTCAGTTAGACAAGCAGGCGAAGAGAAGTATAGGGACCTATCGTCCAGTATTTCAGGAAGCTGCAAGAAAGAGAAGAATGCGGTTAAACGCGTATTCAAGTCTACGTTTAAGTACTGGGAACTCTCACGGCTTTTTGGTAGATTTGCATTTGATAGGAGAAACAGGACGGGAGTGGATGTGGACGTTTTCAGTTGACCCGCAGATTGACACATCACTGGGGGAAGAATATTGTTTCTTCCTCCTCCTTCCATCTAAACAGCGCACCCTGCCTAAATATCCGCCTGCATGATGCGGAATTTCGGAAGCCTGGAAGAGGTCCGATTGGCTTAGTGGCTGTGCCGAGTAAAATGCATAGTACTCCGTGCATGGGTTCGTTTGACGAGCAGGCTCAGCAGGGTCACTGGGTCTATTCGAAGCACAAAGAAGCACTGTATTAGAGGTGGGAGGGGTCTTACTCTTCCGCGGAAGCTGAAGTGACTATGTTCAATTCTATTTCAAAGATTGCCGTATTACCACGGCTCGCTCCTCCAAGACCCGCAGTGACAGCGCTTTCCATCTGCTCTGGAGCGCGATGAGCCTCGAACATCAATACGAACTAACCGCCGCCAAATTAGTAGACAGACGTTCTCCTACGTATATGGAGAAACTGATACGCTTTTTTGATTATGTTACCGTTGGGGTGATACAGGGTGATACTAGAGTAGCACGGTAATGACAATGCGACTACGACGATGGCAGCCGGAAGGCCTGAAACAGCGGAGGCAGCCCGAACCAAGTGCCACCCAGTAGAACAACGTAATCGCCGCCGCGTGCGGTCATCGTACCCATTCTTGCGCATTATCGCTGATACCACCGTCCTCGCATCCTGTAGTAGCACTGCGCGCACGATTTAGGCTTCCACACGCTAGTAACGCAGCACGTTCAACACCGCGCGCGGACCCGCGACCGCGTTCACGGTGGAACTAGCACCTGCGACACTCACAGCGTTCTCCAACGCCTTGCAAGAAAGCCCGCGCCACGGCTCCAACTACCGCCTGCGGCTCGCATCAAGTTTGCATGCTCGGCGACCCCCAACTTCAAAACAAACTATTCAAATGATGCAAGTTTTGGCTGGCCTGCAGAGACGACATTTCTGTTTTCGACTGATTCCCATCGTAAAATGCGAAAATGTACATTATACTTTCCGGATTCGCAAGTGCCGTTCTTCCGGTTGTTACAGAATATACCATTCAGCAGCATGCTTTCCAAATTTGATCCTATCCATAAGTTCCAGGCGTGTCCACGCCACACCAACGATAGCGCCGGGTCATCACAGGTAGAAGTATCAGAAGTGTCGAAACGGGAGCTTGCATATCCGGTGAGCGGGGAGCCTGAAAATCCTTGCATGGCTCTTGCGATCAAAAAAGTCACATTGACCATTGAAAGAACATTAGAAGTTGTATTCAATCCATCCAATTTACTACTCTGGGCACAGAGAGCCAAGTTCAAGATGGGAGAAGTAACTGATTCCCAGGACTGTTCACCGGATTTGCAATGATCGGCATGGCGGGATTATACACCCGGGGTTTCGAAGTTCCACGACGCGAAGAATCACCCGTATCCTTGTATCCACGAGTAGGTTAATCCGCCTCGTTTTATAGAATAACTTATTACGAATCGATCTACAACCGTTGTCAAATCTTGACTCAAAATTCTCGAATGGCGTTCAAATACCAAAGAAGACGAGCGTGTTCCCCCCTTTCAGGTTCCCTTCTCCACTCTGCGAAGAGTGCGAGTTCCCAGTTCACAATAATGCTCTCACTATTTCACGATGGACCAGAATATAACAGCCGCAAAAAAACGCCTTTCAAACCGCCTCAAGTAAGTTGTATAGAACCTGATCTAAATACATTTTTTCTGTGCTGAGTCGACCGTAGATCACATTCACTCATATTCATTCTGTCATTCCAAGAGAATTTCATGAAAAAAACACATTCAAAGCGCTAGGATACGTTTTTAGAGACGTCATTTGCGCGGTCATCATCTACAAGCTAGGCGGGATGATCGACGCTTTCGCAGAGTATCTGATTACTGACTGCGGCCTTTCCCCGATGGTCGTGCCTTTAGTAAAATGGGGACTTTGGGCTCTTTATTGGTTTTGGCAAGGTATCGTTCTCGCCGGCTGGTGGTGTCTAGCACACGAAGCTGGACATGGAAGCCTCTCCAATTACGCCTTTGTCAATCATGTTGTTGGATTTTCGCTACACACGGTAAGTGCCGGCTAGCTGCTCAGTCGCGTCTAAATTCTAATTATATCTACTGGTATAACTTTAGTTCATCATGGTACCTTACTACGCTTGGCGTTCCTCGCACCATGCCCACCACAAGGCGACCATGTCACTCGAACGCGATGAAAACTTCGTCCCCCGTACTCGCAAGGACTATAATCTGCCATCTGAGTCCGTGGCTAAAAACTCTGATTACCACGAAATATTTGAGGAGACACCGATCTACACTCTTGTTCGGATGCTCCTCATGCAGGCACTGGGATGGCAATACTACCTTCTCACAAATGCCATGGGTTCTCCATCGTATCCACCGGGAACAAATGTGAGTAGATTACTGCTATTTTTCAAAGCTTTAATTCAAACACATCGCACAGCATTTTCAGCCTTCGTCAGCTCTGTTTAAACCTCATGAAAGGCATGGTATCATAGCCTCTAACATCGGTCTTTCAATTATGAGCGCAATTCTTTACATCTGGGCGCGTACCGTTGGATTCCAAAATTTCCTCAAGCTCTATTTCGTTCCATACATTGTGAGCCGTCATTATATATGGGATAATATTTTCCCCTCAAATGTTGACCGCACCCTTCAACAGCTTGCAAATCATTGGATCGTCATGCTGACTTACCTACACCACAGCGACCCAACTATACCTCACTTTCGCAATAAGCAGTGGTCATTTTTGCGAGGCGCGGTTTCTACCGTGGACAGGCCATTGTTAGGGTGGATAGGCCGGTTCTTCCTCCATAATGTATCACACGACCATGTAAGCTTTTATTTCCTTCCGAAGTCGTAATTACTTATACATTGATCCTTACTCCGCCCTAGGTCGGGCACCACTTATTCTCATCCATTCCTTTTTGTAAGTCACGCTTTTCAAGCCCTTAACTTTAAAGCTAAAGTCTACTGGTCATCGTAAGATAATCAGCCTCAAGTAACTGAAGCCATCAAGAAGGTTCTTAAAGACGATTACAACTACGATTCAACCGTAAGCGTCGTTTCTTACCCAATACATAATGTTGATTACAACCTTGCTTTGTTTAGAATACTTTTCGCGCTCTTTATCGTACATTCACGCAGTGTTGCTTCGTGGAAGACGACGGAGATATTGTTTTCTACAAGAACAAAGACGGAAAGGTCTCTCGAATTCTTGCACCTGATGCTTACGACAGTCCTCCAAGGAAAGCAATTTGAGTACTTTACGTACCATATTTGAAAACAGACCCAGGCTTGTGTTGTTTATTTAGTCTTCTTTATTTTTGTAAACATAACTCGGGCTTGAGGCGAAAAAGTACAAATTTTGCAGATTCCACATCGATGGAGATAGCGGTCCTGTGAATAGTTCCAATGACTGCTAGTCGTCTGATCTATTAAGACTCTTGCTCGTTTATTGTACATAAAAGGGGTACACTACGCCATCGATATACGCGATCTCCGTTAGCCCCAAGCGGCATATAAATGCGGCGTCCTAGTTTACGCTGTCTTATAACGTCAACTAAATTTCAAAATTGCCTACACTGATGTAAGACGCCTTCATCTACTATCACTTGGTACTCTGTGATTTTGATCCGAATTTAAATATCTAAAGTTGTGAAAGTCTCACTTAAATACTTTCATGCGGTCTGATATTCTGCGTTGCGGACTAAGATGCCCTTAGAGAAAAGGCTTGCTGCAAGCTGTGTGAATTGTGACGGATGAAGTCATCGTTCATTCTTTCCTCTATGAATCAAGCGTGTAAAGATTACATTGAACTTTGAATATTGAGCGCTGCGATGAGCTAGGATAATTTGTGCAAAAGATAGGAATGTCCACGTTCAAGTCGACTTATGCTGTAGGATTATGAATACCTCCTGGACGATTCCTGCGCCATAAAATAATTTTAATGCACCAGAAAAAGTGAAATCAAGCATTACTCACCATTGCCACCAAACGGCAACAAACGGTATGGAAAAGCCCAAGCCCATATACGCAAACATCTTGACTGCTAATGCCCTTCTGTTTTCAGTTGAGAATGGAAGCGCGCGAGCGTGCTATGTGCTAACGTCAGACCCTTACGCTTGAAAATCAGCTTTTCATTGGGCTTACCGGATCCTCGGACTCGGTATGTACTTGTCGTCTGACTACGCCCACTGGGTGTTGAACAATTCTCTTCATGGGAAACGCAGCTCTCATGGCCAGACGAGTGGATAGAGAAGACATTGAACCCGGACAAATACTTGTAGGGGCGTGGGCGGGGTCTTTTAAGGAGCAGTGATTATGCTATGCGAAATATATACTATGTCGGACCAATAACTAGATCACGACGTTTCACCGTAAATCGAGACTCGCCCAAGACTCGCCGCTTGCTTGCAACAGACCGTTCGATATCAGTTATAAATGGCTCTCATGCGCTCTAGACGCTGTCAGCTGACTATTTTATGCTAAAACCTGTTGTATAAGTTTCTCATCCCTGTCAGTTAGGCGCTCTTGCAAGCGTCTAGCCTGGACGAGAGTCTTCTGGTCGTGCCGAGCCTGCCGCGGCTCTGATTTGCTGACCTAATATGGCAATGGTAATACATAAGGTGCGGTGGCTGTGTAACAATCAATTGATGCGTTATCTTGGCGATGATAAGATGCCCACGAGAGGCGGGCAGTTTCGGGAATGGGTAAACCAGAATTTTAACCAGCACTACTTCCGCAGGCAACTCTCTCCTACATAATATACTCGTAACTCGGTATCTTTCATTCTTTGATACAATTTCTTAGAGACATAATCACAGCATAACACTGTTGCCGAGCCATCAACGTCAACACTGAGAAGCAGAGCGAAGGCAGAGAGGATTGCTCAGCGAAAAGTTCGTACCGGAGTCCCGTTCAATTAATCATTGCACATATTTTGAGGACCTATCGGGCCGCAAAGTCTGCGCGAGCGCTGCATGTGGTAGACGACCAACGTTCATACGTTCAATGTTCGACAAGTGAGCGGACTCGTCACTGACATTGACATGAATGATGATGCATGATGCTTGACGATGACATAGAAACTTCGTTCCGCCGTTGCAATTTTCCTGACATTCCTGTCCTGGATTCAACCTGGATTCAACGAATGACCGTGCACGAAATTAGCTTCAGCGTGGAATTTTTTTCGACACTTACAAATTGCGCTTTGTGTATTTCTTTCCCAGATACTTACACATCGCATCTTTCTATTCCTGAGAAATGTCGACAGTCGAATTCCCTCCTCCCATCCGTCCGTTAGGCGAGTTGCCAACAATATATGGCGTCATTATCTACCCCGGATTCCAGTCTCTCGACGTTTTCGGGCCCTTGGACGCTTTGAACTCTTTATCGTTTCATTATCCTCTCCAGCTCGCCGTGATCGCGGAGACGCTCGACCCGGTGCCAACAAGACCGCCTGGCCATCTTGGGAATCCATCGTCCAACTTCTCGCAATCCATCGTGCCGACACACACATTCGATACAGCGCCAGCTGTCGACGTTCTCATCGTCCCAGGGGGACTTGGAATGCGTGACCCGATTAATGTCGGCGCGGCGATAGCGTACATCGAGAGGATATATCCGACCCTTCGGTATCTTATCACCGTGTGTACTGGTTCAGGATTGGCAGCGCAAGCAGGTATTTTAGATGGGCGGCGTGCGACTACGAATAAGCGGGCTTGGGCGCGGACTACTCAGCTTCGACCGCAGGTGCGGTGGGTCGCACATGCTCGCTGGGTCGTAGATGGGAATATTTGGACTTCTTCCGGTGTTAGCGCAGGCATTGATGTGATATTTGCTTTCATGGGAGAAGTGTACGGAGAAGAGGTGGCGACTTCGATCGCAAGCTTTTTGGAGTATGAAAGGCATACGGATTCTGCTTGGGATCCATTTTCCGATTTATATAATTTGTAAAGCAAACTTCACAGAATGCGGTAGTAGTTTTTTCACGCTGTCAATTCTGCTGTACGAAGATATTTCTCAAACATGTTATTATTATTATCATCACCAAGTTACAAAATTGATCGAAGTCAACGTCAATACCTGACCTTGGATAACACTTACCATTCACAGGACGGTGATGCCCTTGAATGGTGAGACCGTCCATGCCTTAAGGCCGCCGACCTTGCCATCAGTGTCTACTTTCTTTGATACTTTCTCCATCTCTTCTTATAAGTTTGAGCTTGATTTGAATATCTCAGCGTCACGAATAGATAGGCGCGTTCAAATTCCATTGGCTAGCTTGAAATAGTGCTCTGCCTGTACTTCGTTTATGGTTAGCGGTTAGCAGTGCTATGTATTTCTCCTTGAGTGCGGCGATTGGTGATCTCGGGCTTGTGGTATGTGTTAGATGCCTCGATACGGTAATGAATGGGATTTCATATATCTCTTCCTGGCTCTAGCGCTTGAGATTATATGATAGCTGGTTTTACATGGTTGAGAATTGGCCGAGAGTCTAATGAGTTGATACAAGTACAGAACCATCGGAATTTACTTACTGCCTATCTAGTCTAATCTCTGATGTTGTTAGAGTATTTATGTATACCCATTCGTATATCCAGGTCCTCATGTCATCTAGGGTAGTTTTATCTGACTATTTGTCTTCTCTGACGTTGTTAAATACGGCTCACGGATGCTCTAGTAGTATGTAGAGCGGCATGTAGTTGCAGCATCTCCACAATTTGACATATTTACACGCGTGTCCATCCACAGCCACCGATATTGTCCTGAAAAATCTTATAAATATGAGGTGGCAGGAATAGAAACAATTCCATCTTCAACTCTGAGCTCGTGGAGTCCCTACGGGAACCTGGCCTAACCCCGAGATCCGACATTCAAGGCATGTTCTGTTTCTATCAACTTATTTGTAAATAGGTCACAGTTTAGAACTTTCTTTTAACATTTTACTCAATTATCACTACGTGCCCACCGTCTTAGAATACGTAGACCGTTGTTCTCGATGATGTCCTATGGATCTCGATGGACCCAAATGTAAGCGTATATTGAATTTCTCTGCTCGCGTGTCAATGGTCTGACAAGTACACTCGCCTCCCCCTGCGGTGGACGTTGACGGCGATTAACAGATTTGACTCGACGACCATATTCCGACTGTCTCCCGCCGACGTCGCCTGCGAACGACAGCGATCCTCTCCACTGGCTGCACGTTGACTTTCGCTCCAATAAAATTTTGCTTCATCACTGCCTCTCCATTGCTCCCACTCATGTCTGATGGATCTGTACTTGTTGAAAAAATACCTCATAGGCAACTCTTAGGTCACCGAAGCTTTGATTCCATCGGAATGTGCGTTGACTCAATGGGGGACCACGAAGATTTACTTACGCTTAGCTGGCCATATCAACTCACAAAATAGCTAAATATCTTGTCTTTCTAAGCCGCCTGTGTACAGGAGCTTCAGGCAAATCGAGGTGCGTTCAACCCAGTCCCTTAAATGGGTGTACTTCCCACGGATGCGACACGACCCTGGCGTTATGACTTTTCCTCTGGACACGTTGCCCCTGAACGATCTAGTTTGCTCATCAACGTCCACTCCGACGATAATTTCTCATGATCAATGAACGCAAGAATACACCATGGATTCGACTTGCATACGTGCAGAACTTTCTCACTACACGCGTACTGTTCCCCTGCCGCGTTCAGATCGACGGCCGAGAACTATCTCCCTTGACTCTCCTCAAGGTTGTCTGATACGGGCTACGTTTCGCTAATCCTGCTCCCACGTGTACAAGTAGGAAGGATTTAAGACGATATTGATGAAGTACTTCGACCCCCTACTATAGCACCACAAAACAAAGCAGGACTCTATCTACGTCGTCTCTATGTCTGCACCTACTCTTTCCGCCGTGCGCACTCTGCCATCGTTCCCGAGCGTCCTTCGGATTAGAGCAGATGAATCAACGCCAAAATATCATCCCGCTTTTTCTTTCGCGGACGCCGACGTTATTCTGCGCTCCAACCAAGGAACACTATACCGCGTCTATTCTTTCACATTGAGGACGACATCCGGCTTCTTTGCGACCATGTTTAGCCTTCCCCAGCCAAAATTCTCGTCCCAAAATCCTGCAGACAAATTTGTCAACCGCTCGCAGGTCCCTTCCGAAATCCTTGATGTCTACGAAAACGACTTTCCGTTAGAAAGTTTACTAAAGCTCATGTCTGGGCTCCCCATACCCCGATGGAACTCATTGGACGAATTCGAAAAGGTACTGGGGCTTGCGGAGAAATGGGACACGCCCGGTCCTATATCCACCATGCGCCATTCGTTGAATTCGAAGGTGTTCTTGAAGAAGCATGCATTACGGTGTTATGCCATCGCGAGGCACTTTGGATGGGACGTTGAAGCCAAGGCCGCGTCAACGCAAACTCTGGTCCTTGATCTGTATGATCCAATACACACCTCTATTATAGATCGTATGACATCCAAGGACTTCCTACGCCTCGTCGAGTTTCACCGCAGGCGCCGCAACCTCTTCCGCCAGCTCCTAGACAGTCCTGAGAGATTCGCGGCAGGAAATAGGTAAGATCATGTCCCCAGTTCTATTTTGGGATTTACTGATATCAACATTTCTGCGTTAGTTCCCCGTACCACTGCAACAGATGTGGGGTGACTGTGCTGGACAATCACCCTTGGAAGGAGTTCAAGCATGCGATGTTTCTGGAAATGGAACGACGACCGCTCGGTGACACCCTGGGCGTTGTGATTGGAGAAGCCGCAGACTGGCCCGCAGCACAGGCGTGTTGGGAAGCCAAGTGCCCCAAGGAAGACTGCGGTGCCCTCAATTACGACCGAATAGCCACTCTAAGGCAGATTCGAGCCTGCGTTGCGCTCTTGCCATCTACAGTAGAAATTTAGAGACCATGCCCTGTATACCTTCCTTTATACACCGGCGCAACTCTGCACATTCTTTTACCGGACCTCACTATAATTTATTGCCATAGATCGTGTAGATTTTAAACCCATGACCAGTCCAAGTTAGGGGCGATTAATCCATTCTTGGTCCGTCTCTGTTTATTTCTGGCTAAGTCGATTCCATACGCGTACCTATGTTCCCATCAACTTTTGCTGACCCGTACGCCGACGAGTATTTTTTTGCCCTTTGGAAATATCAACTTTTGAGCCTGCCTAATTCCAGTATCTCACTCTGACCTCACTGAAAGGTATACCAATATTCGAAACCGTCCTCGGAGCTGAAACGGAGTAGTCGCCGATTAAATGGGGGTGGTTTCGAACGATATTGATAGTATTTGCTGATTATGATAATGTGCCATGGGGCGTCTCGTGTTTGAATTTCTCACAGGTATTTCTGGGGTATTTTAGTTGCACATTCGTGTAGCGACAGGGTTCGAACCCAACACTTACGAAAAGATAAAAATAAAATAGCGAGAGGCTGAATATTAGTTACACGCGACGTTATGCGGTTCGCTTGAAGGGCCCGGGACAAGCCCGGGAGCCAAGAAGCAATTAATCTCAAATGCTTTTCACAAGTCAGGTGCTTGAGAAGCGTCATGTGAGTCGTGACCGGGCGTCGTAAAACTTGCCGCCACCCTCAAATTTGTAATGAGGAAGTCATATTGATCGTGAATCATCGTCTACAAATTTCTACGCAGCGCGAGTTGCTCAAGACTTCTAGAGCTGAACGAAGAGTAGTTGGTAAATATTGTTACTCACTTCTTATCTACTAGCTGCCGCACAAATGCGAAACCAATTTATCAGTGCACAGTCCATATAGATATCCGACTCCCGAGTCCGACCCCATCGCGGCCGCTGGTTCTTTTGCTAGAACACCCACACAGTAAGGGACGACATGTCCCCGAAATATTTATCTTTAAATCCGGCGGTCAAGCCCGGCGGCACCCATGGTGCGGTAGCCAATATCGCTGACTCGTACCGGTGCGGCCTGAGCGTTATGAAAATTGAATATTAATAACCATACGGTGTGTTCTATTGACAGTTTCCGAAGTCCAATTGCAAGCGAATCCAGATCCCTGAATCGATATTAAATCTTGTGGGATAAAGTGGCACATTGGATAACATAGATGGTGTGACTATATTCTGTTATATGCGCTCATCGCGGCGGATTTGCAAGAATGTTTAAATGTCTAGGTTTTAAATGCGATGGTGATAGATACTTCAGACATAAATAAAGAACTGAAGCAAATCTAAAGATGCTGGGCGCTCAAGTGCCTTCACTCGGTGGATGAGTACGCCGCAGCGGAAGGCATATGGGGGCAAAGATGAGACGCCAGTGGCATCGCGTGAGAGTCGGGTGATAAAAAGTGTAAAGAAATCTCAGTAAGCGGACAGGCCGCCACGTTTGGAGGAGCCAGAAGACCTGCGCCCCAGCTGGCGTATAGGCTGAATACGAAGGCAGCCAGCTAAAAATAGCCACTATGCCACCGTTTACTAAAGAGAGGCCATACAAACTTTATTCAGTGTGAGAATAGGTTATATAAACAAAACCAATAGGAAATTCGTCAGCCCCGCGCCAGATACTCGAAGGACCAATGAACGTTTCGCACGGACGCGGGGCCGTAAGCAGTGCACCGACCGAAGCCTCTTATTGTTTGCTTTCATGCTTGGACCTTGCCTCGGAATGGCTCCATCTGCCGGTATAAATTACAGCTTTGTCACGAGGGCTCACTGCAACGAAAACGGAAGCGACAAGATAGCTACCCCGTAGAATGAGTCGTCCTGCGCCAACGTTCGATATTGAAATTACATGTAATAATGCAGCTTCAGGTCGTTGAAGCTCCTCGACTACACATGATCAATACAAAGTCATTATACCATTCAATTACCGCCTCGAACTTGTATCTCACGCATCGCTTTACTCGTCGAAAGCAAGTCTGAAAGTACCAATCAGCACCATTTGCCCGCCGCACTGGAAAGCGGTTCGCGCAGACGTTGAAAGCGTCTATCGATCAGAGTAGAAACGTCATTTCGTTTGTCATCATTCCGCTCATACCTTCTATATCCCCACAAACAACAGCATCACCTCGTCAGTGCCGAATCCTTGTTTTATACCCCTAAGATGAGGCAGTGCATGCCCGTAGTCAGGGTTCTTTTGCATTCCACAATACAATCGTCGCGTCCTTCCCTGTGCAAGTCTGTGCTCCCTCTCTCTCTCTCGCTATTTGAAAGACTCCATGAAACGTCAGAGCACACTGCAAGCGCACTGCCGGGAGATGATACCAAGCGACATCAACAATAGTTACATTTGATGCGCTGATGGGTCACCGCCAAAAGCTATTTTTAGTCGAGGCAATTTAGCGCTCGGGAGTCTGCTTATGGGTCGATACAAACAACGAATGCAGAGTATAAAACGGACGCTCAATTGCTCTCTTTTGTTATTCACGGTTCTCTCCTTCCCTCTCTTCTTCAGGATCTAATAGCTCTATTTTTCCAATAATGATCTCTTCCCCCCTCAGCCTCTTGGTAGTCGCTGTCCCAGTGGTCCTAGGTGCCACTATAGATGTTCAAGTCGGAGCCAACGGCCTTTTGGCGTATGATCCTGAATTTGTGTCCGCGAATGCAGGAGACGTCATCAACTTTATCTTGTAAGCATATAATTACATTGACTGTACTACTACTGACATTGGCACTTATCACATTGCTTTCTTATGTATCGTTAGCAATCCGAAAAATCATACGGTGACACAATCCTCTTTTAATACGCCCTGTGTTATGTTAGAGGGTGGAGCGGCTACTGGATTGTGAGATTTTTTTTCTTTTGGCAATTTATCTGTCCATTGATCACCTCAAAGTGTTCCTGTCGCTGCCGGAACGTCGCCCTTACCAACCAAGCAATTTACTGTGCCAGCTGGAAACGCTCCTCTCTGGTTCTACTGCAGCCAGGTCGGACATTGTGGACAAGGAATGGTCTTCGCTATCAACCCTCCCGCAGACCCAGCTCCCAACTCTTTCAGCGCATTCAAGGCCGCTGCCATTGCTCAAAATGGCACATCTTCGTCTGCTACCGTGTCCGCAACGGCATCGTCGACAACTTCTACTACGACAGCGGCTTCGTTCACTACTCCTCCTGCCCCACAGTGGACATCTGCAACCGCTACAGTCACGTTCGGTGGCTCGACTTACACGACAACATACTCAAGCTACGCTGGCACACCTCGTACGGATATGCTTTTGTTAAATTCCATACCATAACTCATTCCAGGCTTTCGTTAGCACCCACTCCTGCGGCTGTCCCCATGGACCACAAGATCACTGTCGGTGCTAACGGGCTTCTTGCATACAACCCCCCGAATATCACCGCGTCCATCGGTGACACAGTGACCTTTGAATTCCACCAGAAGAACCACACCGTGACCCAATCGAATTTCCTCAACCCGTGCGAGCCCCTTGAAGCGAGCACGGGTACCGCGGGCTTCAAGTCTGGATTGTAAGTTACCCGCGACTTCTCATCACGCACGCCCACTCAAACGTGCCTTGCTTGCAGCATGCCCGTCGCCGCCGACGCCACAACCTTCCCCACGTTCCAGATCACGATCAACGACGTACGTGCACGCGCCCCTCCGTTACTTCATGCGAGCTAAACTAACTCGTTTTCTCCAGACGGCGCCGATCTGGGGTTACTGTGGCCAGACTGGCCACTGCGCGGAGGGCATGGTGTTCTCGATCAACGCCGTTGAATCTGGACCTAACAACTTCGAGAATTTCCAGTTGCTCGCAGAAGAGACGGGCAATGCTACGACCACTGCCACCACGCCCGTGGCCAGCCCTACGACCAGCCACACCAGCGACGCGCTCTCCATTCGTACTTCGATTTCGATTGCATTTGGGCTTGGTTTAGCAGGGCTATTGGCTTCGCTGCTCCAAGGTTGAGCTGATATCGGGCGACTGCACCTTCTCGTATCGAATGCGTCACGATTTGGACTTTAATCAGTACTTACATATATAATCCCAGTACAATCCGCCAGCACGGACGTAATGCTGCATGGTTCTGTTTTAATGAGAATACCTGTTTATCGGACTTCAGCGCTTCAGCCACGACACTCTTGAGACATTACCCGGGCGGTAAATCAACGATTGACGGGTAGTATCCCAAGTGACGTTTGACCAAACAAATTCGCGCAATGCGATCCCCCGAATCTGAGCGCTCATTGGGACGAGGTAAGTGAGAGATATGAGGAGGCTTGAAACATGAAGACAAGAAATGAATACACACCACATGGATCCGCAGGATTCCAAATGCCGTATGTAGCCCATATTTCCAGGTAGGAAGATAGAATGAGATACTGGCACACATCCGCCCTCCAGTGACAGCGTAGCGCTTATGTTTTCCACAGTAATCAAGGAGCAAAGTAATTTATTGCTGTGATTAAGACGAGCGCAGGGATGACCATATTGAATTGTCTAAGAACAGATGGAGGGTAGCAACTGTTTCATTTTCGCCTCGTCAATCTCCATCCATGGACAGTGGATCTGACCGATTCTTCCCCAGAGTCTTCAGGAAACATCGGCTGGGGATCGTTGTGAGACGGGTTTCTTTGTTGAATAGCAGTCGGACATACCGGGAAAGTTCGCGTATAGATTTCTTCGCAAATCCAGCCACGCAGTCCAGCTTTCGCGAAAAATTCCATGTCCCGATGCGCCAGATGAGGTCGGTGATGTGAGTAGAAAACAAGGAGACAGGGCTGTGTAGTATCGCCTGCATCTTGCACGCTGTTCAGGGCTAATTCGCATGTTTTCAACATGGCGTCGTGCTGGATGGTTTTGAATATCGCTCATAATAAGGGGCTTAGATAAGATCTCACCTGAGAATGGTTGAATATCAGATCTGAAAGGATGATCAAGTCGAAGAGCTGTGCGGGATCGCCGACGAGCGATTTGACTGGATGTCCCCATATGTACCCTTGAACGTCGACGCGAGCAAGTTCCTCAGACGACAGATTTTGTGAAGCATTATAGCTCATGTTCTCCACGAGCGCTGCGTCTGGGTAATCCGTTACGACCACCTTTAATTGAAGACATTTAACACTCCAGGAAGACAAGTGGATCGTGTAGATTTACGCACCTTTTTTGCCCCAAGCTTTGCCGCAACAATACTTGGAAGAGCTCCTCCGGCACCTAATTCCAAAATTTGACGATCTTTGTAGAGCTCGGCGTTCGAATCGAGAAACGACGCTAATGCTAATGCAGCATTCCACCTTCTGAAATCAGTATACATAAAGCAATGCAACGAGAACGTACAAATAATGAGCCCAAAGAGGATGGGAACCGACAAGCCTTATGTCAATCTTTCGCCAGTCCTCTAGAGAAGAGACCAGATTTTCATCGCGAGTGTAGGTTGAGACGGTTGGCTCCGGCGTCGGTGGCCTGGGTGGTTCCTTCTCATTTTAGCCACCAGATAGCTATGGGAATGGTGAGAAAGACGGACTGTAAACATCCCATCTAGCCCTAAGTTTTCTTCATCGTCGTGCGGCATCGTAGTTCAGGTTCAAGTGCAAGTTCCATGCAAAAACTCCTAACCAAACGGCACGTGATGCAATAACTTGAATAAGTACCGTGGGAATGAGTGCGCACTGCGCCACATTCCAACTTCCAAGTTCCGAGCCACCCATTCTCTACCTGCCGCAAGACTAACTAAGATTCTACAATTTAATGACGCAAACCAATATATTTATACCCTTCTTAATCTTGAACCAAGAACTCTTCTGCACCCCATGACGCACGTAAACACAACGAAGTTGCAACGAAGAGGCTCTAAGATTTGTCTAAGATAAGTATGCTGTCTTTTTAGCACAGCCGTTTTGATACGCCGGTGCTTCTATAATATACCGCGCGTCCTGTATATACAGATTGGATACGTTGTGTATCGGCAGCCTTTAATCTAACCACAGGAGAAAATATATCAATTCAGAGCTGTACTCTACTACGCACCGGAGACCTTCGATATAGTCTCCGGGAAAGAATCAGTAAGTAATTGCGAAGCATGTACTATTTCTCTGGATCATTCCCAGATGTTCAACATCAGGGAGAGTAGTTCGCGTTTTAGTCCGCGAATATGGTTATTTGTTAATCTACTTCAAAACTTAAAGCTCGAAAGCCAGGGTCAATTATTTAGGGGCTGATTTAAGAGGTGATGGGCGCATACCTTCCACTAGCGCTTTTGACTCCTCCTCTTTATCGAAATCTACCTGACTTCTTCTAAAATATATGGAACTCGTATCCAGGATACGCTTCATTCATTTCCTGGAGAGCTTGTAAAGCTGCCTTCTCTTTCGCGGCTTTCTTATTTCCCACAGCCTCTTCCTCTTTAATGTCTGCGTAGGTCATTCCATTGACTGGCTATCCATCAGGGCATTCACTTATGACATCAAATTGAGAATAATCACTGATGACTTTACAAGTGAAAGACGGCTTGTGTTGAGGCCCGTGTGACGATACTTCGTATATAGGTACTGGTATTTTAACAGCTTGACAAAAATTATGAAGACGATTTATTGCTGTAGGAGCCTGAGTTTCTACACATAGAAAGATCAGATGTAAGGCTTAGACTATAAACACCTTTTTATCGACTTACGAGGAAGCATATTCTTGAATACTATCTGGGGGCTGAATTTGACGTTGTCTGGGTACAGAAGTCTCCAGAGTTCAGGATCGCCTCTTCTAAATAGCATTCCAGATACTAGCACTGTAGGTGTTCCATGATTCAGTACCTGTTTATTTTATCTTAAAATTTGAATAAATATCCCATGCGTATAAACTTACCGCCGTGAAATGAAGAAAACCCTCTCGAAGAACACCTCTCAGTACGCCTACGATACTCCTAGTATCGAAAAGCAGGACATAGATGATGTTACCGAGATCACAATGTTATGAGACTCCGACCAGGTCGTCAATATTTAGGATACAGACTATCACCGAAACGTTCTGCTCTCTGCAGAGACGGCAATTGAATTTTTCCCCCCGTTATTTTACATTTGCAACAGTCAAATTAAATTCTAGGAGCCTAGTCCTCGCATTAGTTATTATACCTTTTGTCCATTTGGATTGCTTAGAGAGCCGTTCCATAGCAAGATACTGGTTTTGAGGCACCGTGTAGTGTATGAGAAACGACGATGAGGACGGGCCTCTCACCGTAGTTCCTGAAGGCCCGCTCCCGAATAAGACCTTGGGCGCTTGTGCTGATAAGCGCCGTCTATATCGGTTCCTTCAGCCGACGATCATACTTCCGAAGTCGTTCCGGAGGCTTTCAGGATAGAGCGGTGCAGTGGCCACAGCTGTTCTGCGCTTCTCTTGCTGTATACCGTAAGTACCATGATATCAGTAACGAAGTTGGTGGTTTGTCCAATTCTTTAGTTGCCGCCGAATGCGGGTCTCCGGTCTGCCAGGTCCAATGAGTGGTAATAGGATGTTAGAGTTAATAATGACAGCGTTTTGTAAGTGGTTCCTAGGTAAATGGTGCCCGAATAACTAGTAAGGCTTTGTAAGGCTGCTGCGAGTGCATGGTAGTTCCCGCTCGGCGCTAGACTTCATCATACATAATTTTGTTATGAATAACAAGGTCTTAATACTATCTTAAACTCCCGTTGAAAAGCGGACGCAGCAGCTACAGGTTAATTGATAACCCCTGCAATAATTTGCGGATGAATGGAATATTGTAGGCTTAAACTCGACTCCAAACCCAGTGAAAAAATTTCCAATTGTCTTTCTTATTTCAGTTGATATATTGAATTTCAGTCGAAGCTCCCCTAGCTTCGCGCTTCATCGGAAGTAGACGATCCGATGAAATTTATGTAGAATAAGCAGCTATTCTAGGCTTGCGAATTTAGGGAAGTGCAAACGGTGGCACACCCTAAGTATTCAATATTTCATGAAATAAGTGCTACTGGCAGAATTTTCCCGGCCCGGCCATATGTATTCGGTTAGCATTAGCGGTATGCATGCGTGTATGTTTCAATCACATTGCTTGGACAGATTTTGCGCACTTTCGATGTAAAGTACATCAGATATATCTGCCCACAGAACAAAAAAATTATCATTTCAGAGCTGCACTCTACTACGTCACACCGAAAACCTTCGGTACAATCTCCGGGAATGTCTTGTATGTACTGTTTCTCTGCATTATTCCCATATGATCAACATCAGGGTAAGTAGTTTCGCGTGTTAATCCGCGAAAATGGGTTTTATTGTACATTCTACCTAGAGGCTCTAAATTTGAAAGCCGGGGTCAATGATTTGGGTACGTATTTGAAAAGCGACAGTTGCATACCCTCTACTAACTCTTTGGACTCCGCCCCCTATATTGGCATTGATGGATTTGTTTAAAATATATGGAATCTGTACCCAGGATGCTTTCTGTTCATTTCCTGAAGGGCTTGCATAGCTGCCTTCTCTTTTGCAGCTCTCTTACTGCCGTCTGCACCTTGTCCGTAGGTCATTCCGGAGACTAGATATCCGTTAGACTGTTTTCTGATGATGCCAAATAGAAAAATTACTTATGACCCTAATTGTGTATGATGTATTTGGCAATTCCTCGTATTGAGGTGTTGCTACTCCAAGAGTTTGACAGAAATTATGAAGACGATTTACTGCTGTAGCAGGTTCTACGTGTGGAACAATTAGATATAAGGCTCACATCTCAGGTGATTTACTTACGAGGATTATTAGACATGATTTACGGGCTGGACTCGTTTTTATCTGGGTGGAGAAAAACCGAGTCTTAAGGACTCTCTGTTAAATAGCATCCCAGACACTACCACCCACGATAGTGCAATGACTCGGTATCCGCTTACTTCGTCTCAAAATCTGAATAAAGAACCCATCTGTATAACTGTAACGTGGTGAAATGAAGAACACCGTCTCGGAATGTATCTCTCTTCGAGCTCGCGTTATTCCTAGCATCGTAAATCAGAACTTAGATGATGTCCGCCGAGATCAGAATGTTATGGGCTTTACACAAGGTTTCCAGTAATTTTTAGCATACTTACTATTAGCGAGAATGCGTTTTCCCCTCTACGGAGACGGTGGTTCGTTTTTGTCCTGGTTTTCAGCAAATTAAATTCTAGGAGCCCAGTCCTTGCATCGATTCTATACCCTTTGTCCATTCGGGTTGCTTCAAGAGCTATGTCATAGCAATATACTGAATTTGAGACACCGTGTAGTATGTCAGAAGAGACGATGAGGACGGGCCTCTCGCCGTCGAAGGTTTAAAGGTGCGCTGCCGAATCAGCGCTTGGGCGCTTGTGTCAATAGGCGGCGCCTAATAATCGACCCCATTAGCCGACGATCATTCTTTCCGGATCCGGGCCGTAGACTAACAGTCTAAAACGGGCACAGCACCTCAACTGCTATATACCGGAATTGAGACATTACCTGCCCATTTAGTAGTTTGTATAATTCTCAAATCGCCGCCGAATACGGGCTATTTATTGGGTTGTTATCAGGATACGCCTTGCGATGCACTCTCTACCACAGCAGTCCACTAAAGTTCGATATGTAAATGCGGGTATTTATTGAGAAACCGCCAAGCTTTAGCTTTAGAACTCGATGTGTTTATGGCTGTTGAGGAATATTGAACTAAAAGGCAATACCGCGTCTGAGAGCTAAGTATTTAGAGGGCTTACAATTTTATCAGACAGTATATGAGTGGACAGTGCTACAGGCCGATTCTCGGCGATTCCAAAAGAGAAAAGAAACGGGAGTAGTCAAATCTAGCCACTGGGCACAAGCTGATTCGTCCGCTAGATTAGGCTAACAGAATAGGTCCCATTTGATAAAGCTAGTGTCAAACACTAAGGAGTACCGTAGGCATTGAGTCAATGAAAAAAACGTCGGAAAATCCGCGCTTAGCTTCTGATAACATCAGCGGACTAGTTCAAGTTGGGCGATGCACCGGCGGCATGTCAATAGAGAATATATAAGCTGTACAAATCGAGGCAGTCTCGAAACTGAAGAGCTTCTCTAACTCACCCGTAATCCGATGAGTACGCTGTCAATGCTTCAGTTTTCGCTGAGTTATTATATTACCTCGCTTTAGCAGGAATTGGGTCGACTAAATAGATCCCTCTAGCCATGTTAGGAGATGAGTAAAAACGTACATCCCGGAGCCGACTCCTTATCGCTGACGGTACTCTACTAACTAAATTCTCCAAGATCCTGCTTCAGACAGTACACCATCAGAATATTTGGCAGCTTCAAGTAACTTGCATTCCAGAATACTTCAGCCCATCGTAAGCTCTCTCAATACTATATCTAGATCAAGAGAACTGACATGACATATTTTCCCATTTACTCCCGAGTCCCATGGAATTCCCCGAAAATCGGAATTTCAGATATCGTCGGTCGGTCGGAGGCAGGCTTGAAAATACTTGGCACTAGATATTTTGAGTATTGATACCAGTTGGATGCCAGAGACAGTCCATAAAATTCCAATAAAATTTCAAGCCAAGCACCGAAGAACGGGGAATATACCCATTTTTCTGATTTTTTATATTTTCATGCGACTCACGCGACTCCCTCATTCCTGGGCATACATAGCCGCGTTAGATCTGGCGCATAATGCAGTGTGTTCAAGTTTTCAATTGCGGATTTCAAATCATTGACCACAAGCTATTTATATGTGCGCATTACGTAATACAAGGCCTTGCGGCATCGCGTGGGCTGGGGAGTGGCTAGTGGCTTTGTACTTGATCTTTGCTTGCCGTCGATTTTGATATTCAGTATGAGAATTTGAACCACCATGAAGACTGCTGGCTCCCGTAAGTAATCATCAACCTGTATTTATTTAAGCCTCAAATTTCTTCATTCTAGCAGCCAAACCCCCACCGAAACGTCGCAGATTGCGCAGGAATCAGGCCCGAGCCCCGGGAGCCCCTTCCCCGATAACAACGTCGACTCCTGCGAGGACTTTGGCATCGCCAGCGAATACGAGTACAAACAAAGGAGGGATACCGATATGCGCAACATGTCGTAGGGCACTGCAAAATACCACTGCTGGCAGCATCATTCAATGCGGGATGTACGTTCGAATTTTATTTTTAGGCGCATTTACTTGTTGTGCCGCTGCCACTTATAAGACCTGTACTGACTTATATCCTAGATGTTTCTCGACAACATGTGCCATATGTTCGCGTACATGCACGGATTCTACGGCGTCCCAGCCTCCTACACCGCATCTGTCTTTCTCGCCATCGCCGTCCCCGGTGCCGTCTCCTCGGCGTTCGGTGTTATCACTTAACTCATCGAATGTGAATCTGCCACTTATGGACCCTCCAAGCGCATCGCCACAGCATTCGACTAGTGGACATCGAAGAAAACACGTCGATGATGACGATCAGCTCGACACTCAGAATGCCTCACCTGGAGATGATCAAGGGGAGTTTGGCCCGGGTTGTGGGAAGTTCATCTGTCGGAATTGTTGCTACGAGGACCCACATAAGTATGTCTCCTAAATTATTTTTACAGCGTCAGCCTAACGCCGAACCCTTGCACAGCAACACAACTACCTGCCTTGAATGTTACGGGTCGCGCACCTGAATAAGACTTGTTTGCCCTACTATTCTACACCATAAAATTTATTTCGCTACGCATGCCACAGTCCTCAACAATGCCTCACTAGCCTCCTTGAGCCCCATTACTTCATCAACATCCTTATAAATACGCACATCATTTTTCATCTTCAGCAAATCCGCTACTCTTGCATCATTTGCTCGTATAATAATACAACCCCGGAGATCCCCAGTAGGAATTCCGTCTAAGATATTCAGTCACCGTTGTATTACTCCTAATCGTTGTATTTCTCGCGACCAATGAAGATGTTCTCCATGGTATAAACGCAAATTCATCCTGACTTGTCTATAAGGGCAATCATCTTTGAAATCGCACTAAATGTGCTACATTTTATAGCAGTTGGTATTCAGTACTTCATCCTTACATACTGATTAACCGTCACCCCGAGTGCGAATTGAAGTTCTTCTGGACAGACATATACGACGCTCTACGAATGCTCGATGGATTAGAATTAGGATTTATCGGGGTATATACAGCTCGGTCCGTAAGTCTTAAATATTGTACGACAGCACAGAGCAGACATATTTTCTCTGTATCGAACCTGGCATACAGCGCTGCTGTTACGGTCGAACACATCCCGAAATTCTTTGCTGCTATCGTGTCATATACACAGCCGGCAAACCACGGGTCGTTTATTTTAAAAAGACCGTTAGCCAGTGCTTTTGCCCATGTGTTCATACTCGTGTTGACACAACGAGGCCTTTCACGAGGCTTGATGACAAAGCAGCTA
>JAEKIV010000370.1:0-47403 GCA_016801325.1 Hypholoma fasciculare
CCGACTTTGAATACAGCTTTTAACTGTCTTTCTTGGTTTCCGTGTGTCGAGACTCGTGCTATCACATCACGCCTCGTCACACTAGACCCTCTGTCTAGAATTTTACCGATTTCGGCCAAGATTACAAACATGGGGCCATGGGCACGTGCCCCGCTTTGCCCTTTGCTTCTTAGTTAAATAAACTGTTAAACCGCCACCCGTTTGTTCGAACTTCGCCTGCCGGTATCTGCTCTCCCTGGGATGCCCGCAACGACGCGGCAGGCAATTCGGTCGCTAGCCTTCATGCTCGAGGAGATGGAGGAAAGTGAACGAACGTGTCGGCTCGCGAGGCAATGTCAGAGCAGCTGGAATACATCCGCGAAGAGCTTCGTGACGCGACGGCGGGAATCAAGGGCCTTCAAGGCCTCCGTGACAACCAAACAAGCAAATGGAAGCAATAGGGACGGCGGCGACAAGAGCCACGTAGGCTGTCGAATCGGCGTCGAACGCGACCTCGGAGGTAGGTTCAGCGGCATCCAAGGCAATGTCGGACGTGGCGTCCAAGTAAGAATGACTAGTGACGCCGCGTACCGTGGTCCCTTCCCCTTGAAATTTTCGCGGTGCTGTATTTTTGTTAAGCAAGAGGCTCACAGTGACTAAACGAAATGCCTATGGAACGTGGGCCGCGTGGCATGCAGCGGCACAACCGGGCACATGGTGGCTCACCCTGCTTGATTCTCCAACCTCCCTGCTCTCCTCGAAAACACATCCTTTGTTCGCCCGCCACATCCAACGCCATTCCTATAAAATCGGAATCTTCATGGCGGGAACTTCAACACCATTTTTACCCCACACATCTTTTCCGTCTTGATGACATCCGTCCAGTGGCGGGCCACAAACGCAACCTTCTCACATCTTTCCCAAGAACTTCTCGACGAAATAGTGGACTATGGCGAAGCGTTCGACGACCCAGATTACTTCCGCAATTGCTCTCTCGTGTGCCGTTCCCTCCGGTCGCGGGCTCAGAAGCATATCTACAAGGATATCACTGTGAGGACCACACTACGCGTCCAAGAACTGTCTGTGCACATCAACAACAACAATACCTTGGTATCTTCGTACATCGAAAACATCACGACTGCGGCCGAACAGCTCGATACCAATCACGGTCTGACATCGTCACTCGCGCTGCTTTTGTCCATAATCAAGATGCATTCACCAAATTCGTCAATATCTCTGTTTATCTATGGGGGGGATAGCTCAGACGTCGGGTCATGCCTTCACACTTACAGGCCTACGTGTGATTACACAGAGGCCAGCCTTCCAGAATGTCTTTCGATCGTTACCTCTCTGGAACTGCAGAATATCCATGACTTTCCAATTATGCTACTTTCTCATCTCCGCCGCCTAACTGAGCTCATCATCACAGACGTCTCGTTTGACTATGCTAGATTCCCTGCGTCCTTGCCTTTTGATTCTCTGAGGCTTTTCGCCGTCAAAAATACCGAAGGTTTTCCGGGAGTATTAATACGCATGTGCACGCAGCTGCAGATGCTCGAAATCCAGCATGTAAGTTTTTCCGATGTCGGGGTAGCAGCTGTGCGGACGCCGCTACCGCAGACAAAGCACGTTTATACCTCGCACCTACGATACAAGACGGTCAAGATGCTGGTGGACTCACTTGCAGATCTCAGCTATCTTTGCGGGGCATTGGACACCACTCGTTTCGCACATATATGCGAGAACGCGGACGAGTCTGTCGGGGATGCTGCATCGATGCAGTACCTCCTTCGCTCGTGCCATGATTCTCTTCGTCATCTTCAACTGAATTGCAGTGCGTCTCTCCGTTTCGGCTGCGTGCTTGTTTGGTTCGATGATGATAATAATACTTGCCCGCAGAGACTGACACATATTCACTCGAAGAGCCGCAGGTTATTTGTTCGCTCTCTCAGTTTGTCAACCTCAGAGAGCTGCGACTGGACTTCTTCTGTGTCGACAACGACGACGCAGAATTCACAGCTCCTTATCTGCGCGATATCCTGAAGACAATCCTGCCCCACGGCCATGTATTGGAACGCATCGAGATCACCCTCTATCTCGAGCTCGATCCATGCGCTTCGAGCGATAGTGAGCTACCCGAGCTCAACTTCCACACGTTGCCCTATGTCTTCATACCGGCTGGTTCAGAGTGGAACGAGGTCAGGGAGGTGCTGAGTGCACTCGCTACCAAAGACGATCTGTGCATCGTGTTCACCGTGCATACCTTCGGTGCGGGCCCTCATGCGAGGTACAAGCACTTTGTCTTCCCGACTACGGAGGAGGAGACTTTCCGATGCCTGATCGAGAACTGGGCCTGGGAGAATCTCGAGCCCGCATTGGAGGAGGGCCGCAACCAGGTGTTCCAGGTCAAGACGCACGTCAAAACCTGTGAAAACACAGAATCTGAAGACCTTGAAGACTCCGAAGAATCTGAAGAGTCTGATTCGGCGTCGTCTGATATCGACGTCGACTTGCCTTGATTTATACTCAGTGGGAGTACTGGCATATAAGAGAAGGGAGTACTTGAATCATAGTTGCTGGTAAACTAGAGCACTATCTATTTGAATATTATTTTCCATCACTTGATCCATGCCCAATACCTGGCCAGTCGCGTGTATATAGCTCCGGTGAGCTAGAGCCGATCCTACAGTGATATACCAGCGCACGACTTACATGCGTTATTAGCTGCGTATCGATGAAGGATAAACGTTTAAACATGAAATTCACGTCATGGGCCAGGCATCGCGTGATGGTCAGATCGAAGGAGAGGGTAAGAATTAATTTATGAAAAATACGTGAAAGTATTGACGCGATTGCGGTAGCTCTGACCAAGGGATCCGGACACGATTACGTTGACTGACATTGATATGAAAATGAAGGACAATCAACGTCATATAGATACGGCCTTCGGAACGGCACACTCATACAGTATGTGTGGTGTTGTACTTCAAGTCTGACATGAGGCAATTTCAACCCTATCATCAAAATGAGAACACCGCACGGCCCTGGCGTGTCTGCTGTTGGGGTACATCCAGACCCATATTAATACAAGGACATCTACCAAAATACCCCTGTTCGCTCCGCCATCCACACTCAACAAATTATGACCATCGCGGATCCGATACCTGCTTTTCTCTCAGCTTCTCCGCAGGTGAGGACTATCATTCTAGAAATTACTATATGTCTGAAATCATCACTATGGTGGCCAGCCCAATCAAAGCCCACAGCTGGAAAACCCGAATGTCGCCGCCATTTACGCACAAAAAGAATGTTACTGCGTCAATCCGTCCGGGCGGAATCTCGTCCTTTGCATCGATGGCACTTTAAATCAATTTAATACAAATGTCAGTGCATATGTGGTGATTGTCCTGCGTGAAAATACCTGATCGTCATTTTTATTGTCTCCTACAACAGAACTCCAATGTCGTCGAGCTCTATCACCTGCTCTTGAAGGATAAGACGCAGTTGACCTACTACAACAGCGGGATCGGAACCTATGTTAGGGATTCACATGGGTTGAGATCGTGGTTCTCCTTTGACGCCTGGCGTCAGTGGGGCTCTCATACGATAGATATGATGATTGCTTGGTATACCTTCTCACTTTGCTTCGGCGTATAACTTATTATATTTTTTACCAGGAACTTAAAGGCCAGGATCCTCGACGCGTACCGGTGGCTCGCCGAGAACTACGTCGACGGAGACCGTATCTTTCTATTCGGTAATATTTTCACCTATGTACCCCCAAATTATCTGATCAATCGTACAGGGTTTTCAAGAGGTGCATATCAAGTTCGTGTTATCGCTGGGATGCTTCATCGCGTATAATTTTCTGGTGTTTTTCCATCCACTATAAGTAATGACCATTAGAATGCATGTAACAGGTCGGTCTCCTTCACAAAGGAAATAACGAACAAATTCCTTTGTACGTTGTATTCGTCGTGAATTTTAATTCAGATGTTAATCGCGATTATGTAGCGCATACGATCTCTACATGAAAAGCGTCGCGGACAAGGAAGCAGATAAAGCCCTCTGCGATCACTTCAAAAAAATATTCTCACGGCCTGCCGTCAGAGCCCACTTCGTCGGAGCATGGTACGCCGTTCTGTCAGTTTGAACCATGTAGTTGCTGGCGCCTCACTGGCATTCACTTCACAAGGGACACCGTCTCGTCAGTCGGCTTTCTCCAAGGCGCGCGCCTCCCCGAGACGGCAAATGGCATGAAACACGTCTGCGCCTTCCGCCACGCGCTCGCCCTCGACGAACGACGGGTCAAATTTTTGCCAGAGTACGCAAACGGAGGCTCGGCGCCTGAGGGAGAGAACGTCAAAGAAGTCTGGTTTGCAGGCTCCCATTCAGACATGTGCGTGTGTTCGTAGCCGTTGTCGCTCCGAAAAGCTGAAAAGACTTAAATCTAGTGGTGGCGGAAACGTTCCAAATGAGGCGGGCGCCCTGTTTGGACCAGCGCTGCGCTGGATGACTTACGAGGCGGCGTATTTCGGACTGCGTATGCGCCATCATAAGGGAGACTGGGGACGTATCCCTCTAAAGTACTCTATGGGATGGCCCTGGCGGGTGGTCGAATATATCCCCTTTCTCGTTCCCAGAACGGCGTCTCATTATCAGAATGGAATCAAAAAATAGTAAGTGTTCAACGTTCAGTAGTAATGTCGACATGACATTGACAGCCTGTAGCACTCCTCACCGGGCCAAGCCCCGCCAGATCCTTGAAGGACAACGGATTCACCAGTCTGTCCTTGTCGAGATTGAGAAAGCGAATCCCAAGTACACTCCTGCGCCTTTATCTCCTATTGAAGGCGGCTGGGACCTCAGACCCCTGGAGCAAGATGGCTACAGAATACTCGAGAGGGATTGGTACGCAGAAGGAGGCATTCTGTCTCGAATTTTTGAATCTGTGAGGTCAAACAACAAATTGCCGTCCAGTGCAGATGTCCACGCCTTCTTGACTTTAGCTTCCAGTGGCAAGTTTCCCTTCTCAAGCAGAAATGTGACAATAATTAACACGGCGATATTCCTAGGAGTTGGGCGTTATTCGATTATTTCACAACCGTCGGCGATTGATATGCTCATTGCAATTTGTCGAGCCGAGTGCGAAGCCGTAAGCAAAGAAACGCAGAGCCCGGACGATACATTTTTCGAAACTTTGCTCGATGTGCTGGCGGCCTTCATAACGGCGCCCCCCAGCGAGAGAATACACGCGCATCGATTAATCGTCGACCTTGAGAAGTTTGTGACTGAGCGCCTCGGGAACAATGCTGTGGTTTTCAAGCGCAGATTCGAGTTACTGCAGAAGACAATCTTCACGTTGAAGTGAGCTCTTTGAATTCCATCCTGTATATTATCACATTGACATCATCCACCAAGGCCCTACCAACATTTCACTGTCTTCATTGAGCCGGCAAATGCGAGCCTGAGATCTCGTGTTAGCGAGCTAGAATCGTGTTCCGTAACGCATGATTTAAGTGCTGCACATATAGCTCTCTCAGTCCGTGCTGAGACGAAGGAGCTGCGCTTCGACGTCGTTGACAAGGAGATTACTGAGAAAGGCGTTCATCTTCAGCCACGTTTCGTACCCGACACCAATGAAGATCTTTCTCGCGTCATGGCGGGGCTTTCGCACTACTACCAGTATCTCAAAAGCACAAGCGACGCACTCAAAGATTCAATCGACAAGATCTCCGTCTCGTGCTTCGAAGTTCGCGACACCAGTACTGGTTACCCGCGGATTGTAAAAGCGGACGATGCTCGCGATCTGTGCAAAGGCCACGAAGTCAACATCACTGTGCCAAACACTGATGAACTCAACTCTGAAAGTCCACTATACGGCTTCGAAGTAACCAATAACAACGAAAATGGCGAATCCCTCTTCCCCGCACTATTTTATTTTGACAACAGCGATTTTACGATCTGTGAGCCACATTTGCCACTGTGCCGGAACCGACCCTGTCTGATATCTGCGAATTTAGCACAATGCTACCCACATATAATCTCTGGCAGCTACGCGGACAGCGCGCTGCCCCGCGCGAAAGGGCAGTCTCTGACCATCGGCTTTGGACTGGGGCCCGGGTCGAGCGTGCACCCATTCAGCTTCTACATGGGGGATAAAGTTAGCGCAGAGGTCGGCTTCTTCAAGCTCTTTTTGTTCAAGGAAAAGGTGACGGACCTGCGGCGCATCCTACAGGAGGAGCCGGTGTTCCAGCGGACGCGTGGGCACAGATCGGCTTCCTCGCTGCCTCGCCTCGAGGATATGGTGCATAGAGGCTGGGGGTCGATCACCCTTACCGTTGTTCAGCGGAAAGGACAGCCGCTGGCTTGATCATTGTAGACATGTTGACTGATGCATGATGCTGATGGCCAGTGGCGCCCGCGATGAGCTCCCGCATCTAAGTTATTTCTAAATTCCCGCGCCTTCCCGCGACTTCGGTCGACGCATCACGCCGCCAATGATGATTTCATCAGGCGTTTACATCCCACAAGCCTCCCGCAAATAATACGTAGTACGAACACTCAATTCAGCCTGGATATTTACTAGAGTGCGACGATTTATCGTATCCAGATTCAGGGGGTGGATAAGGCACTTTTCGCACCCGCGATGGCGGGGTTCACCGAGGATGGTACGGGCGCGCGGCGACCATAGCATGTGCGTATTGTAAGTACAACCGCAGCCCGCAGCCCGCAGCTTGGCGCATACCTCTCTGGCCAGTGGCGCGGGGTGCGGAGGCGGCGATGCCGTTGTGCTGCCTTTGAGTTTGATTAAGTGGGTGGACCGCATACACAGACAAGCCCCGGACGAGGAGCGCCTGTGTGTGGTGCACGGAGGTAAGGGCAAGTGAATAGGCGCTGCTGCCTCTCCGGCCCGGCGTATGTAGGAGGCCGCGCGGCGCTTTCGTGCTGTCGTTTATATAGACGGGCTCTGGCAGGGTGTCTTCCGCTCGAGGTGTACATACGGAAGGTGTACATACGGAAGTGAAGCAAGCGCACGCCCCCAATGAGGTGGAACTGGTCGTTAGGGGGAGGAGGGTAGAGCAGCGCCTGCACGCGTAAGCGCACGGTAATTAGCGCCCGCGATGGCGTGGTGCGTCGCGGTGGGACGTGCGATTCTAGCATATAGGCGGGTCGGGCGTATAAGCGCGCTGCTGGTCGGGCGCAGCGCGCGCGGGAGACGGGGGCGCCAGCAGGTACTTGCCTGGTCCAGTGTCTTTGTGCTTTATTCAAATTTAAGAAAATTATTTAAAACAGTCGGACGAGTCCTGGGTGGGGAGCCCGGCGATGGGGGGGAGTGGGCGGAAGGAGAACAAGGGACGCACGCGCTGAGGTGGTACCGCCTTGGCCGGTCGCCAGTCGCGAGGGAGAGGACTGCGCGCGTATTCAGAAGTTCTAGACCTCGTTAGTATGGTGTGGTCTATGGCACTTTAGCATATACATAGAGCGCAGCGTGCAAGCGCGCTGCCTCTATGTAGGTACAAAGAGCCCGGGAAGGACAGAAATACCGCCCCGAGACGCACGGCCCGCCGCCGCATTCGCGGTGCAGGGCCGCCCGCGTGGCTGTGCTGCCTTTACATCGCTTCGGGGACAAAAGACGGGAGAAGACAAAAGACGAACACAGAAGAGGTGGGCTGTAGGACGGGTGTTGCAACTTCGAGTTGGAGCGCTTATGCAGGTTGGCGGCGCAGGCTCGCCGCGCGCGTAGAGTTTCCGACTCTGAGCGCTATTATGGCTATAGCATGCGGTCCCGGCCCGGGCATCGTAGCCGCTCGTTCCCCCCGCGCACGGGCACCGCCGACGTGCGCTAGCGCAGCGCGCTCCGTGGTGAGGCGTGGACGCCGCGCTGCCTCGAGCTCGACGGTGAGGCGCTGAGCATCATCAATATGCGTCCCTCTTTCATTTGTTTTTGAGTGCTCCGAGCGTGCCTTTATGTGGTGGCGGCTCGGGGTTGTGCCATCGGTGCCACCGCTGTTGGGTCCCAACACCGACACTGACGCTCTTTCTTTCTTCTATCTCCGCACGTAACCTGCGACAGCAAAGCGCACCTACGTGCCCAGGCTCGCCGCGATTGTGGCCATCGAGCGTACCGACCTCGCTGCGCACGCACTCACCATCCGGCTCTCCGCCTCCACCTCTCCTTCATCCCCGCCAACTACTAACAGCATGACCTACAACAAAACGAAGATCCTCTCGCTCGCGTTCCCCACAGATGCTGCGCTGTACGACTGGCAGGACAACCTCTACGCGCTCAGCCGGTATACCTCGGGCCGTTCGATTTCGTGCAGAAGGTGCATGTCGGCGCCGATGTCGCGGGCAACTTTGGGGCACGTCTATGTTTTTGTTTTGCAGCTTCTCTCTCTGGTATTTTGTGATTGCTTCCTTTCTTTCTCGCTTTCTTGAGAGCTTTCTCGTTGTCACGGATTTTTTTTCTATTTGTTCGCCGCGGAGCCTTCCTTCTGTTTTGTGATCTTTGTTTTTGATTTTTGATTTCGTGTGCTTTGTACTGTTGTGGTGCTTCATTGCGTACTTTTCTTTGCTTTACTGCTGTGTCCTTTTCTTACGTGAATTTGGGTGTGGCCGCACCTTGATCCCGTTCTCCGCTCTGTCTGTCTGCGATTCATCTATCCGATCCCGCCATACATGTACATGCTGGGCTGTCCACATGCCTGCCGAGTCTATCGGAGACGACGTATCGATCCACTACTTGCTTCACACGTGCACTGAGTCTCTTAATTGTCTTCAAGGGAATTGCAGTGCGTCTCTCCGTTTCACTGCGTATTCATTCGATCCGACGATAATAATGACGCCCACTTGTTCAACCGCAAGTTGTTTATACCTGTCCCAATTTTTCAACCTCAGAAAGTAGGTCCTAGAATTTCACACTGTGTAAAACCAGATAAATGGTGTATTCACTGATATACTTGTAATTATGACATGCTTTTGTTTGTTCGTATATTTTCCACCCTTTGTGAGTTGAGGGCCCTAAGGCTATTTACTTGCTGAAAACAAACTGAGACAACCACATAATGCATAAAGGCCTGTCCTGGTTAGGGTCTGGTCAAGCTGAGCCGAAGCGAAGCGAGGCTGAACTTGTCTTCATTTAATTTTATGGGATCATACCTTTGAAGTAAATTTCACACCAAAGTTATTTGGCAAATAACTTTGGTTGATTTATTTGGACCATTTATTTGGCCGCTGGCCATTGAGAGGCGTTGACACTGGATATTCCACCTCATAAACAACACATGAATTATGCTTGTTCATTTGAAGTCTGTGCCGAATAAATTATTGCATAAAATTCAAATAAATGAATGTCATTTATTTGGTTATGCATCCGGTGAATTTGCGGCATTAACGAGGCTTGTTTGGGGGGGAGCTATTAGACAGCAACAACTGACAGGAGTTAGCCTCAGCAGTCCAGCTAAGGGTGCGGGAGGGTCCCGCAAGAGACATTAACGAGCCTTATGCAGTCAGCTCCGCACCTTATCTACGCGATATCCTCAACACCCAATGTCAGCCATATACTGGAGTATTTAGAGATCACGGTCTATGTGGAGCTTGAGCTAAACACCAAGGGGAATAACTTCGTGGTCGGGTTTGACTTCTATACGCTGTCCCATCTATACAACGCGAGAAATTTCTTCTTTGTTGGGCTTGACTTCTACACATGTCTTCCACGTGTACCGCGGTCAGGCAGGCGTTGGCTGCACCGCTCCCATGATCTGTGCATCGTGTTCTCCGTGTGCGGCCACGGTTGGAAGCCCTAATACGATATGCAGCCACATGGTCTTTCCTATTACTGAAGGTGAAACTTACAAATACATGTTGAAGAAGTGGGGTGCGGAGAACTTTAAACTCAACTTGGTAGTCGACCGCGGCCTGGTGCTCTGTGTCAAGCCTGAGGTTAGCACCGGATTCTTGCCAGATCCCATGGAAAATTTGTTTGCGAAAGCCGTAGCATCTTGGTAAGTCATTGCTTCGAATTTTAATTTTGGGTACTTTGTATTTATCATGCCTCATTGTCGCATCAAACAAAGCCTGTCGACACCTGAGAGGACCCCGAATATACGGATGGAGGCTAGATCCCGAGTTGGACAAATTCTGAGATTTTGGCCCATGGCAACGGCCATATGCCGTTTGGACAAATTTTGAGATTTTGGGCGAAACAGCCGTATCCCGTGTTGCCTCCGTGTCCAGAGGGCCTCGAAGCACTCATTGCCATTTATAATTTATTGGACTCGAGTAAAGATTCCTTTAAGTAAACTTGTCCAATTTTGATCACTTTCAAGCTGTGGCGATGACCTATTGCCTTTTTTAGCCTGAAGTGATGTTCTCACGGATCGCCTAGGGCAAAATTTGCGAAAAGGCCGTGTCCTGGAAGCTCCGATGCGGACAAATCTTGGAAAATTGCCTCAAAATCCGTGAAGGCGAGAATTAGACATTTTTGGATCCAGCCTCCATCAGCATAAGTAGTATTCGGGGGTCCTCACCTGAGATGTTGCTGAGATGTCTTCTCAAGTTGGATAGTTCCAGAAATAGCATACTCGAGCACATGTACGGTTTACGCCATATCCCCTCGTTTTGACAGCTGCGTGTGAAACGAACACCAGTCAAAGGCTTATCTATGAATGCCGCAATGGAAGATGAACGTGGTATACGTACGGATTGCTAGGCCGCAGTGGGGCCGCAAATTCAAACGCACTTGTTGAATCCCACTATCCACTCTCTCAAACAATTATGCCCATCGCGGACCCGCCAACCGGCTTGGAGGCACCTCCTCAGCCAGTAAGAAGCTTGTCTGTATTTCTGAGAATAACCTCATTGACACGGGCTACAACCCATTTGCATCATTTCTATGCAACTCAACCTTTCAGCAAACTAATGCAAATGTCTTCATCCGTGTACAGAAAAATTGCTCCTGCAGTAACCCGCCAGGACGGAATATTGTCATATGCATGGACGGGACGTTGAATCAATTTAACGAGAAGGTTAGTGTTTATCTTATGTTTGTCGCCTATAATCGAGAATCTTGGTTTTAAATTTATTTATTGACTCATATATGACAGAATTCCAACGTGGTCGAGCTCTACAGCCTCCTTGTGAAGGACAAAGACCAGCTTACCTACTACAACAGCGGTATTGGCACCTATGTTAAGGATTCAAGTGGTTTGAAATCGTGGTTTTCCCTTGGTTCCTGGAGCCAATGGATTTCTCAGACAACAGACATAATAGTAGCTTGGTGTTTCTTCTCGTCCTACTCCTACATATATTTTCTTATGTGTCTCTTACCAGGAATTTCAAGGCCAGGATCCTCGACGCCTACCAGTGGCTGGCAGAAAACTACGTGGATGGCGACCGTATCTTTCTATTCGGTAATAATTTAACTTGAAATCGACGATTCATGGGCTCAGTTTCTTAAATTACACCTGAAGGGTTTTCGAGAGGCGCATACCAAGTTCGTGTCATTGCCGGCATGCTACACCACGTACGGCTATCTGTATCTGTTATGCATGTCCCAGTTGATCGAAAGGCTTCCTATGGCAGGTCGGTCTGCTTCACAAAGGAAATAATCAGCAAATACCTTTGTATGTTTTAATTTGTTGCACTTGAAAATTGATGCTTTGACATTGATTATGATTTAGTGCGTATGAACTCTACATGAAAAGTTCAAACGAAAAACACTGCAAACATTTTAAAGAGGTGTTTTCGCGGCCAAATGTCAAAGCTCATTTTATTGGAGCATGGTTCGTGGTTTTGATGAAGACCAGATATCTGCAATTATCTCACTATAATGTAACTATGTATACAGGGATACTGTCTCTTCAATCGGACTTTTCCGGGGCATACGCCTCCCAGAGACATCTGACGGCATGAAACATGTGTGTGGATTCCGCCATGCTCTAGCACTCGATGAACGGCGAGTCAAATTTGTGCCGGAGTATGCAAACAACGGTGCTGCTCCTGACTCAGAGAGAGAAGACATCAAAGAAGTCTGGTTTTCAGGCTCCCATTCGGATATGTACGTAGGCCGTCACTGATTTCTGTATCGCAAAGCTGAGAAGTCTAATATTTAGTGGTGGTGGGAACATCCTGAATGAGTCCAGTAATCTCTTTGGGCCGGCAATGCGCTGGATGACTTATGAAGCGGCATATTTTGGATTGCATATGCGCCCACACAAAGGAGAATGGGACACGATCCCTCTTACTCTCTCGATGGGGAAGTTCTGGCGGATAGCTGAGGTTATACCCTTTCTCACTCCTAGCACATCGTACAACAGTCGAAGTAGATTGAAAAAATGGTAAGTCAACATGTATTTTATTGCATGTTGTTACAATTATGCGTGTTCTCTAGGGCTCCCCATTTCGCTGCACCGCGTCAAATCCTTAAGAATCAACTGATTCATAGTTCTGTCCTCAAGGAGATCAAAATTTCAGGAATCAAACCTGCTGCACGGTTACCCACGGATGATATTGACTGGAATAAAGAAAAACTGGAAGAAGAAAAAATTCTTGAAAGGGACTGGTATAGCGAAGTAGATGATGTTTTGCCACGGATTTACAAAGCTGCGAAACACAAGGACGAGTTGCCAAGTGGTGATGTCCATGCCTTCCTGACATTGGCTTCTAGTGGCAAGTTACCTTTTCTCTATAACAAATAGTTATTAAAACAGGGATCTTTGGCAGAATCTGGTCGTTATTCGATTATTTCCCAACCAGGAGCGATCAATGTGATCAATGCAATTTTCCTGGCAAAATATGGTCCCACAAACACACTGGAGCAGAACTCCGACGATTTCCAAGCTCTGATTCAGCTGTTAGCTGGGTTTAAGACGTCTCGAAACCGACCAGCCGTCAACCCAGACAAGTTTTTGGCTGAAAGCCGAAAAGATATGAATATGCAAGTACAACACGTGAACGAGCTGATTCAAAATCTAATGAACAATATGAATACTGAGTGAGTCCAATTTATCTTTTTACTTGTATTTTTCGTGATTAATTCGTGCTCAATTCCAATTCACCAAGGCGGCCATCTTTCATGGTTTATATTGCTCCCGAAAACGCAAAACTGAAATCTCGTATTGAGAGACTGGGATATGGTCCTTTAGCTGATGAGATTTCTAAGGCACAGATAGCTATAAGCTCTGAAGGAGGACAGCAGCTTTCCATCAAAGTCGTTGACAAGGACCTTGTGGACATAGGCGTCAATTTCAAGCTCTGCCTCCTAGACGATACTCCAGAAGAACTTGCCCGGGTCATGCGAGAGCTTTCTCACTACTACGCGCATCTCAAAGATACAAGAAACACCTTGAATGAATCCATTGACATGGACAAGATTTCTGTCTTGTTTTTCCAAGTCAGGGATACTTTCTTTGGCCATCCACGTATTGTCAAACAAGACGATGCTCGTAATCTATGCGAAAAGGGTGTGATCGATATCACTGTCGAGGATCACCAGTCAATGTACGGCTTCGAGGTGTCGGACAACAATAAAAATGGAGAACCTCTTTTCCCTGTGCTACTCTATTTCGACTACACGGAATTTACAATATGTGAGATTAAATTGTTCACTTTGCACTACTGTAGTATCCCGTCTAATCGTTTATAAATCTAGCACAACTTTTCCCAGACACCGTTGCTAATAGCGAGAATAGTCACGGTCTGCTTGAAAGTGGAGAATCCATGACCATAGGCTATGGGGTTGGCTGGGGTTCAACTATGCCGCCATTCTCTTTCTATGTGGCCGATGGATATGATATGGAGGTCGGCCTACTCAAGCTTTTTTTCTTCAAAGAAGCCACAACCCTGGACTCCATTATTCAGGAGACACCGGTATTCTCGAAGAAGGCGCGAGGGATGACGCATACTAATCTATCCCGCTTGGAGGAAATTCCTCAAGCTCACGGATCAATCACAATAACTGTCATTCAACGAAGAAGTCTGTAAGTCTGCCAGTGCTTCCAGAATCCACGACAATCAGCATCTGGAGAACTTGAACTTCGGAGCTGCTAGTCGTTAATTTTGTACTGATGGACACTGAATCAAATTACTTTTTATGCTTACTCGGAGTGTTTTGAAGAGAGCAACGATAATTCCTCTGGGGAGATGTTCTGTGTAGTTGCGATGCATCAGCCATCTAGGCATTTCTGGCTTTATTATATGATTTCAGTTAAGTTCTGTGCGCGGCAGCAGTCCGCGCATGCGCAGAGCCATTGGGCACCCAGACGGCCGTACCTGCGACACGCTGACTTTTTGATAAAGCGACGCCAAATGCGTCAGCGGAAACTAGGGCGTACTTCAAGCGACGATAGCGAGACGATAGCGATAGCAGCATATTATGTATATGCAATTTATTTGGCGCGCGTCTGGCGCGAGCGCACGCCTGGCGAGAGCGCACGCAAGTGCACATATACGCGCTTTGTCCCGCAGAGCGCGCAATGCGCACGCGTGCTCCCTTATGGAGTGTGTACCAGGATCGACTCTCACCTGTTATAATAATGTGAAGGAGCATACTGTGCTCCTCAGGCTGCTGGCCTTGCGCGAGTCCGTTATCGAGGTTTGTCCCTTCGCGTGGGGGCGGCGCCTCACACGCACGCTGCCCGGGCAGGCCGGAAAAGCAGCGCGCTTGGACGCGGGGCGCTGTGTCTGCGTCTGTGTTTATGTATACTATAAGCCACCGGGACTTCGTCACGACCGTCACTTCGTCATTTGCTGATGACCTCAGAAATCACCTTCGTCCCAGGTGGTCGAAATTTTGTGCCCTAAATGCCGTTGGTGGGGTCAGAAATTCAGCTATGACGAAGTCATGGTCGTGACGAAGTCCTAGTGGCTTATAGTAGGTATTCACTGAGCGTGCGCACCGTGCGCACCGTGCACCCTGCCGGCGCGGAGGCGGCGTCGGGCGCTCTGCGCAGTGTTCTCCGAGTCCTTCGCGGCCGGCGAATGACGCAGGCGGAACAAGCGCGCGCGCTGGGGCGCCGGGGGCGCGCATGGGGGGTGGCGGCGATGCGCACTTTGCCCAATAGCCGGCCCGCGCCTACGTGCTGTCATTCTGGTAGATAGTCGAGGGGCGCACAGATCGCATCGGCAGGATTTATGGAGGTGTGCATATGGAAGTGGAAGTGGAACAAGCGCACTTGGCCTGCGCTGGGCGGCGGCCGGTCGTGAGGGGCCTGGAGGGGAGAGGAGCAGGAGGAGCAGGAGGAGGGCAGTGCGGCGTACATATGTGCGTTGGTGAGTGGTAATTTTAGCGCCCGCGACTTGGACGGAGTGGGGTGTTGGAACTTGGGGATGGGGCGTGCGATTGTAGCATATGCATATGCATAGACATATAACTTCGTGTTGCTACGTCCAGCGCCTTTGGGGCTTTATTTGAAGTTAAATGTAGGCAGACTAATTAAGTCGACGAGCCCCTGGTGGGCGGGGGGTGGTGGGCGGAAGGAGAACAAGCGCACGCACTGCGGTGGGACCTGAGTCGTCGCGTCGTGGGCGATTGCACCGTCGGCCGGTCGTGAGGGCCCTGCGGGGGACAAGGGTACGCGCGCTTGTTTAAAACTTCTATGTAGCGCCCGGCATGGCATGGCATGCCGCGTGGTGCGTTGGGAACGAATCGCGAGACAGAGCACGAAGGTGGCTCGGGATGCAACCGGGAAGGATAGAAATAAATAAGTACCTATAGCCCCCCGCCGAGACGCACGGGCCGGCGCCGCATTCGGGGATGCAGGGCCGTCCGCGTGCGTGCGTGCCTCGCCCCCGCGTGGCTGTGCTGTTCTTACTTACGTCGCGGCTTCGGGGACAAACAAAAGACTTGGCTTTGTGCGCACGAAGACAAAAGAGGAAGACAAAAGAAGTAGGCAGGGGGATGAACAAAGATGGCGTCGCGAGACAAAGAGGGGGAGACAATAGTGGGATTTGGGTGGGTTGGGTTGTCAGTGGGCAAGCGATGGTTGTGAGCAGTGTGTAGATAGAACGGCAAAAGGAATAAGGGACATGAAAGCGTTTAGGTTATTTGCATGGCGGGGCGGGGCAGGCCTCGGCGCGCTTGGGTGCGATGCGTCACGCGTGCGTGCGTAGCGCGGGACTATACTAGTATGCGCGCGCTACCGAGCGATGCCCGGCCCCGGCATCGCTGCCGCTGCGGCGCGTCGCGAGGCCTTTGTGCGGGCCTCTGCCTTTGTCTTTATCCATGCGCTGCGAGTGCGCTTTGCGCTTAAGGTACTCTTTGAGCTGCTTTGCCTCGGCGGTGGCACTTACCACTTGGCAAGCACCAAGCCGCAAGCGCATACGCAACGCACAAAGGGCAGTGGCACGGGACCAGCCCGCAGACAAGCAAGACACAACATTCTGCACCGCTCCGGCGTGACCCCGCGACTTGATTCTTGAAGAGCAAGCGTCTCGGCTCAGCTCGTCCATCGCATCTTCCCTCGCTACTCCCATCTTCCCCCTTCCTCCTCTCTTCCTTAAACCCCCTCCACCACGGCCTAGCGCCCTCGCATACGCACTCCAGGGACACCCCCATTCATACCTACGTCCAGGCGAGCTCACACCGAACTCAAACAAATATTGAACTCACCCACACCGAGCTCACACCAATCTCAAACAAGCGCCACCCACAACACTCATCTCCTACAATGTCCCGCCGCGAAAGCACCCCCTCCAACCCCCTCTCCTCCTCTGCCCCCGTGCCGGTCCCCACCTCCACCAAGTCGAAGCACCGCTCGCTCGTCCCCGTCCCCGCCCCGGCCGCGGGCGTCGGCGCGGGTGCAGGAGTGCCGCTCCCCCCGAGAACGGGCACCGCGGACGTGCGCGAGCGCAGCGCGTTCCGCGGCGCGTCGTGGAAGCCGCGCCGCCTCGAGCTCGACGGCGAGGTGCTGAGCATCATCAATGTGAGTTTCCATCTTTCGTCTTTTGTGTGCTGTGGTGGCTTGCGCGAGCCTTCGTGCCACCTGTTCAGCGAGCCTTCATGCGAGCCTTTGCGTGGTGGCTCGAAGGGGTGGCTCGGGGTGTGCCACCGGTGCCACCGCTGTTGGTACCAACACTGATGCTAACGCTCTTTGTTCCATGCAGCCCACGACCGCAAAACGCACCCGCGTGCCCCTCGCCGCGATCGTCGCCATCGAGCGCACCGACCTCGCCGCGCACGCGCTCGGCATACGCCTCTCCGCTGCGGCGCCTTCATCCCGGCCCACCCACAACAATATGACTAGCGCTAATGGGAAGACCACAACACTCTCGCTCGCATTCGCCACCGACGCCGCGCTGTACGACTGGCAGGACGACCTCTACGCGCGCAGTCCGCTTGGACGGTACACCTCGGGCCCGTTTGATTTCGTCCATAAGGCGCACGTTGGCGCTGATGTGGCGGGGAACTTTGGGGTGAGTTTCGTGGTTTCTTTATGGTTGTTCTTTGTTTCTTCGGTTTTTTTTTCTGTCTGCTTTCGTTTCTTCCTGCGCTTCTTCGTCGTTTTTCTTTCTTTCTTTCTTTGCGATTTCGATTTCGTGATTTCGTGTGTGCTCGGTTGCGATTTCTTTGTTTCACGATATCTTCAAATTCGTGATTTTTGATCTTTTGATTTCGTGTGTGGCCTTGCTTTGTGCGCTGCTACCGTGCTTTACTGCATGCTTCGCATTACTGCTGTGCTCTCCTTCCTACGTGCATTGCATTTTCCGTGGTCATCCCTTCGCGTGCGCGCAATGAGCGGCCGCTCGTTGCTTTTCTTTTTTCCTGCTATCCATTCATCCCCGGCGACTCGCTTGCTTGGTGTGTGCATGCATGCATGCATGTACATGTTCCCACCATAACGTCTCATTCCCTCGTTTCGCACCTTCCCCGTTCCTTCCCTCGCCGTTCTCGGTCTCGGTTCCCTCCCCTTTCTTCTCCTGCCCCTTCTGTCCCCTTTCCCATTCCCATTCCCTTCCCCATTCTCCTTTCTCTCTACCCCATTCTCTATTCCCCTTCCCCTTCGGTTTCTCTCCCTTTTCCTTTTCACCGCCCTTGCGCCCCCACACCTCCTTTCGTCATCGCAATGGGCAGTGCAGTGCACTACCACCCCACCCCACTCCTCCACCTCCTTTCGCCCACACACCTCCTTTCGCCCGCGCACCAGGCAGTGCACTGCACGACCACAAATACTATTACTGCAACTACCCCGGGCCCGGCCGGCGTCGTGGCGCATCTCTCCGGGGTGGGTTCCGGGGTGGGGGCGCGATCGGGCGCCGGGATGATGCGCAGTGTAGTGATTTTATGGATGACGATGGGTATGGGTGATGGATGACGATGGGTGATGTGGGGTGCTATTCTTGGCGCGGCGGCGGCGCCTCGGGTTCTAGGTTGGATGGTGGGTGGGTGGGTGGGTGTGGGTTGGATGGGTGGTGTGCGTGCGCTCGTGGGTTGGATGCGTGTGCGTGTGTGCGTTGGATGGGTCGGTTTGGGTTGGAGGGCAGGGTCGAAATGTGGTTTCCACAGGTAGAGCGTCGCATGTGCCCGATGCTCGATGCGCTTGTGTGCCTGCCTGCGGTTCCATTTTTGTTGGATGCCTGTCCTCCATCCCATACCGTCTCATTCCATCCCATCTCATTCCAATCTCATATCATCTTATCCCATCTCATCTCGTCTAATCTCATCTCATCTTATCCCATCTCATCTCATCCTATGCCGTCTCATCTCATCCCGTTCCTCGCTTTGCTCTCACTTTTCAATTTCTTCCACCGTCGCTCGCGCTTTGCCTTTCTTCCACCCGCCCAGTCTCTGACTCTGACTCTGGCGCTGGCGCGGCGCCGGGCGTTCGTTCGTTTCCTCCCCGCGCGCGCGGGGTGCGCTGCTGCTCTTCACGACTTTGCTTTTTTTCTCCGTCGTTTCTCGCATTTCTTCTTCGTTCCCTGCTTTTTCATCTTCTGGCTCCCTATGTGTTTTCCCTCTCGTTTTTTGTTGCCTTTTCTCTTCTCGTTGCTTCGTTTCTCTCCCCTCTTTCTTACTTCCCTTTCTTTGTCATCCTCTCCTGCCTTCCTCTGCATCCCGTCTACTCAATGTTGACCCACTCCATCCCCTCTAGGACGCTAACATCCTCCCGATCTACGCCGAGATCATCGGCGGCGGGCCGTCGGGCGGGCTCGCTCCACCACCACCACCCCCTTCCTCCGCAGGCGCCGCCGCCGGTGGGAAGCCGCCGCGCTCGAGGCCTGTGTCTGGGGTGGTGCTTACTGTGAATGGGGCGAAGAACGGGAATGCGAGTCCTAACAATACCAATGCGAGCGGGAATGCGAATGCGAATACGACCGGGAACGCGAATGCGAACAATAATGGGAGCGGAAGCGGAAGTGGAAAGACAGATATGAAGACGGAAGCGATGGAGGCGCGCGCGGTTGTGAGGCTCCCTGGAGATGGGATGCTTGCGCGGTTGCTTGGGCGTGCGAGGTGGGTTGTGTTGAGGGGGGGGGAGGTGGTTGTTCATTCGGGTGCGGATGAGGTGGGTGGTTTTTCTTCTTCTTGTCTTGTTTTATTTTGGTCCTGTGCGGTTGGATCGACTGCGCGCGAACGCCGTGGTTAGTGCCTGTGCGCGCATGAGCACCTTCTTTCCTTCCTTCTACATCGTTTTATTCTTATTTGGGTACATCGCACAAAGCTAACCACGTCTCTTTTTTTCTGACCCACAGAGCACCCCGCCCGCGCTAACTATTCCGCTCACCACCATCGCGCGCGCGGCGCCCGACGCACGTCGGCCTAGGGTCCTCGAACTCACACGCGCAGGCGGCGCGGAGAGCGTGCGCCTGCTGTTCGCGCGCGCGGAGGAGGCGGGCGCGTGGGCGGCGTGCATCGTCGCGGAGGGGAGGAGAAGGGTGGAGGTGGAGGTCGCTAAGGCGAAGGCGCGGGAGAGGGAAAGGGCGGAGGCGGAGGCGGGGAGGGCGAAGGCTAAGGAGAGGGAGGGGGTGAGGGAGAAGGAGAAGGAGCGGACTAGGGAGAGGGAGAGGGAGAGGGAGCGCCAGGCGCGCCGGGAGTCGCGTGGGGAGAGGAGGAGGAGCGCGCCGCTTGGAGTGGGTCAGTGAGCCCGTGAGTGCGGTGGATTTTTTTCTTTTGCGGGGTCCGTGCGTTCTGCCTGTACGCATGGGTGTCCCGCTGTCTGAGGGAGAGGCAGGAGCGTCAGCGTCCGCAGGCGGACGGGGTGGCTGGGGATGTAAGATATTGATCTGGATCTGGTTTTTTTTGGAGGAGTGTCGCCCGCCCGTGCGTCTACCCCGACGCGACGCCTGCCTGTCTGCCCCGCTTGCCCGCACGTTGCTTGCCTATACACGCCTACGCCTACGCCCGTTTTTTTTTGCTGGTTTGCTGTTCTTCTGGATTTGTTTTATTTTTTCGTTTTTGTTTTTTGTTTTTTTTTCTGTCTCGTTTTCTTCCTTTCATTTTGTACGTTTTTACGTCCTTGCTACGCCCTTCTGTTCATGCCCATTCTTATTCCTATCCATCCATCCCCGTGTTCGCCTCCATCCATCCATCCATCCATCCATCCATCCACGTCCCCATATCCCCCACACCACGCATGCCACGCCACTATGTCACCCACGTTACACGCACGCATGCCGTGCATGCTTCACTCCCGCACGACCGCCCATTTCATTTTATGATGTACATTTTATATTCCGAAGCTCTAGTTATTATTTCGACCCAAATTTCTCCCTTTTACCATTTTGTCCACCCGTCTACCCATCTTATCCTTCATTCCATCTTATCCACCCGTTTTATCGACCACCTTACCCCCCATCCAAATGTCGCATGCGCATCACGCAGACGCCTTCGGTGTCAGTCATCGAAGTAGCTGCGTACTTACGTTCTGAAGAGTCCAGTCTCGGCCCGCGCGGGCGCTTGTACTTGTTTTTTTTGTTGCTGGTTTCTTCGTTTTGTAATGGTAATAATTGTAATGATGACGCATTCGTCGTGTATACCTTCTGGACCGTACGTATACATTACGTGCGGTAGTATACTCTGGTCTCGGAAACCCTCTATATATGCATGCGCCACAGTATGTTGGGCACGCGCAGCCGCTCTACCCTCCTTCCCTGGCGAGCCCCCTCACGACGGCCGGCCGCCCAAGTACATAACGCAACTCAGGTCCTGCCTCAGCGCGGGCAGCACTTGTTCCACTTCCGTCCGTTCACCACCGCTGCGCAGCTGTCCGGGGGTTCTCATGATCAGGCCAGGGTCAACGCATGTATTTACTAATCCACATAGGCATCTAATCTTGAATTGAATAAACGAATGGAGCCGGGAAAGGCGCTGGGCCCGGTTCTGGGCTCTTCAAGGTCGGTCTTGTCTTTCACTACTTTTTTTATCTATGGATTTATATTTATATTTTACCAAGACGCAAACCCGTCGATACCATCGGATCTCGCGCACGGTGTACCAGAGCCTAGAGGCAACGCGCGCGCGTGTCGCGCGTCTGTCTAGATGCCGTGACTGGGATTGGCATGCGTGCAGAGCTAAAGATAGCACACGCTCGCAACACCGCGCTATATTCCTTCTTCCCTTCAGGCTCACGACCGGCGACCGCCGGCCGCGGTCTCAGCGCCCTAGCGTCTGTGTTCGTTCCACGTTCTTCTACTTTTAAATTCGTATCCTCCATGGCCGACCCCGTCTCCCCCGGAATGTATATTCACTAGGACATGGCTTGTCTGTTCGGTGGGGTTCCCGGGCCGGCCGCTCTGAGTAAAGCGTCCTCGCGCGCCGCTTCAAGTTTTCGCCCGATTCTGCATCTTTATTACGTGCCGCACGTCCTCCGCTAGTTTCATATACATTCACCCGGCAGCGCGCGTAGTAATTTGCTGGAGCGGGTTCATTCGTCGCGTGTCTTAATTTAGGAGCCCACACGATAGGGTGTAGTTGGTAGGTGTACATAGCTACGTTCGAATTGCCAATAAATGCTCAAGGACTCGTTCTATCCCTCACGACCGGCGTCTGCCCCTCAGGTCAAGTTTCAGTCCATACACTTACCTCACTTCCGTGCAATCACCCACGCCCCTCGATCCACGATTGGGGCTCATTAATCTTTGGACCTCAATTCACATAAATGAATTCAAAGCGCAAAGACGCTGGATCTGGATCTGGCGAGTGCCCGCTGTTTCCAGCGCCTCCTACGCGCACGCTGCGCCAGCGATACAACGCGCTTGGACGCTGGGACCGTATGCGCAATCTGGAATCTGGGATGTCTCACCGACCAACCTCAATGCAGCACGCCGTCGCAGGCGCTAGTCTCGTAAACGCGCGCAAGCTTCGCACTATTCTGCTCCCTTTCCCAATCCCTCACGAGCAGCACCCGCCCACCGCGGTACGACCTCAGCGCGTGCGCCTATTGATCGGGGACTGCCGCGGCCGCCGTTCCGTCCTCAGTTCTTCCATGATAGAAAGACATGGTTAATTCGTACGCCCATTTTTTCCCCCCACGACCGGAGACCGCCAACGCTGTCCCACCGCGTCAATGCCTGCCCTCGTTCTACTTTCGTATCCTCCATGGCCGCCCCCGCCTTTCCCGAGATCCGCCTTGCGAGGGTTGTCTGTTCAATTTATGTACGAATCTAGATAAATCGTGACAGGTTAGATTAGATTTGAATTAGATACGCAGATGCTCCACACACAGTGGGTTCATAGAGGTCTACGCACGCGGCGTCCGTGCCGCCATGGTGAACGAACCCTAAGCGCGCACTCACAGAGGCGCTAAGGTACTATTCACACACCACCTCCGTATACGAGGAGTTCAACATATCTTCGAGATCGTGTCAGCAGACGCTGCCAGCGTCGTGCGGTAGAGTCAACGCGATACAATGGAAATATGTAATATTTGTTGTTCGTTTACAACTAACAGCAAAAACCTAGATGCATTCTCAAATTTCTCTGTTCGCTGACAAAGGCCTTGTTTTGGAAAGCTGAACGCGTGAACGCCCGGTGCACCGAGCACCCGAGCCACGATACGTAAATCTACTACCATAACAAGCCGTGCAGCGTTTGTCAGCAAACGAAGAAAAACGAAATGTATCTTATGTTTTTGCTGTTAGCTGGAAGACATAAGAGAGCTACGAGTGCGTACCCGGACGTAGCTTATTCTCTGCATGCCTCGCATGGGCGGGGTTGCTCGAGTATATAACGCTCGCTGGCAGCGCAGAAGCGCAGGCCTCCAACTCTCCTTTTATAAAAGGCCCGAAGATGCTTGATATTACTCTAGCTAGTCGTCGGAGCTTCGTCGAGTCCATTGTCTCGAATCCCGGCCCAGGTCACCTCGAAGTTTTCCAGGGTGCATACTCGAACAGCAAGTCTACAAGAGACCGCCCATCATTATAGGCAGTGCTTGAGGTACAGTCGTTAAGAACAGGGTGGTGGTTGTGGTGGTTGTGGTGTTCGTGGTGGTTGTGTTCGTGGTGGTTGTGTTCGTGGTGGTTGTGTTCGTGGTGGATGTAATCGCGCGCAATGTGGAGGAAGGTGCCACCTTTGATTTTGGGATCTGTTGCAAAGTCGAGCATGGTTCGAATGACGGGGAGACGATGGTCATCCTAAAGCCGCTTTCCTGCTTTTATGCGATAATCTGACAGATTGATGCGCTGGTGCGCTGTGCAAATGTGTGCTATATTGAACGAGACGCGCCGAACTCGGACTTTGAGGCATCCCAGTTTCGTGAGCACTTCGCGAGGTGAGAATTTGATAGGTTCAGAGAACTTCGAAAGTAGAATGGTTGAACTTGCTGCTCGCTTGCGGCGTGTCGGTGAGGCGTGGGAAGGCGGCATGTGGCGTGTGAATAGCCGGGATCTTCGCACCAGCAGGCTGATCACCCATCTCAATTACCAAAGAACTTATACTGAGGAAGCGTCTCTCCAGCGATATTGATTGAAGAAGGCCAGAAAAAACAGGAAAGTACCAGTTTCCGGCATACATACCATCACATGGACACCAACACCCCTTCCCCCTTAGCGCGGCTGACGCGCCGACACTCCCTCCGAATCTCGCGGCCCGTGATTCGTCCCACAGATCTCTCACACTGTTTTGGGGAAGCACCAAGCATACAATTATAAGCATACCGGAACAACCGTTGGATCCGTAGCGGTGAGCGGCTGCTGTGTGCGTCGGCTGCTGTGTGCGTAGAAATAAAGTGCGCAGCCTTAATTAAATTGAAAGGGAAAATGTGAGAACTATGTAAACTGCGATATTTAAAGCAAAGACATATTACGCAGCTTGTGAAGCCCCAGCTGCATGCTGGTCTTAGTCGCGCCCGTTGAATATAAGGACTTGGTTTGAAGCCATGCCAATCGATCGCGAAGTGATCATCAAGGTATCTGATGCCGAGGAGTACTCCAGTGAAGATGAGATAGGCAAGCGCTTCTGGACGACCGATATATTTAGCCGCTGCATATTCAAAGGTCGGTCATAAGCCGGTGTTTCGTTCGTCACCTGCTGAAGCGGCGCCACTTGGTTCTTCCCATCTCCACCTTCTTTCGTCATGAGCGACTTCAGTACCAACCTCAACCCCACCTATGGCGCGTATCTTATAGGAACTGTGTTATCGTACATGTGCGTTTCCACGATAGCATGCAGTGTTTTTGGCTAATAGGAGGATTGAGCTTGCTGGGTGTTACATGTCTTCAAGTGAGTTCTGTCCCATGTGATGGGCGTACGCTTGAGATAATCTTCCACGCAGACATATATGTATTTCAGGACATACAAGGATGGCCTTGTAATCCAAGCAACGGTACAAATCAGCTCTCTGAATTTCAGCAACGTTAATTTATTACCATGAAAAATCTAGATTTTATCCCTATTGTCTACTGATTCCCTTTATGTCCTTTCTACCACCTGACTTCGTCTATAGATTTTTTGAACTGGTGCACGGTGCACTCAGTATGCACATTCTGTATTTCTACCTAATACATAATTTCTTCAACCCATCCGAGACCCTGGAGAGTGTTTGGTTAGTAAATTGCCCGCCGTCACATGCAGCATATTAATTTCTTCATCGGTAATTGCTTAGGTCCCTCAACGTGAGTGTTCTAACCAGAAAGATACGGAATCCCAACCAATAATAATCTTCTAAGATAATGTTTGGCATTACAGTACGTCCTACGTCTTGTATCGAGCTGTCTGCGCACATTTTTGGAACAGGGATCAATCGTCCTCATTGTACACTTGTCATACGCAACACGAATATACCACGGTGAGTAAACTGAGAAACAGAGTCCATGTTCAAAAAAGCCAATGCCACTTATATTTCAGTCTCAGGGCGGAAACGGCTCATTCCAATATTCATCGCGAGTCCTCACCTATACCAATAGGACCCCTCCCTTAATTCTTACGTATCTGCTCCCTAGGCCATCTTGTCATTTGGAAATTTCTGTATGTACCTACTTATTTTTTGCCTGACTCATCTTTAATCTTTCCTGTGGTTCCCAGCATTAGGATGGGGTGAGCAAGTTATCCACAATTCAATTTCTTTTCGCTCACGCATCATCTATTTTTGGAACATAGCTTTGATGGCTGAGCTGTAAGTCTCCCTAGCGCGGTCTTCGCAGAAGCTCAACCCCATCAAGATTCGAACACCCATTTGTGCAGACGCTCAGCGGGAGACTGGAAGTGCGATCCAACAGCCATGAACCCGACGCGGTCTGCTGACGCCGTGGCTATATTCAGGACCTCGCAAAAGCTATCCTTATCTCCAGCGCTGTTATCGACATTATTATAGCTGTGACGCTGAGTTGTTATCTGAACCGGGCTCGCACGGGGACAAAACAGTGCGTATATTATAATATACAGGGCTATGTTAATTGACTTCGGGAGCCAATTAGGACGGACAAGATAATTGATGGATTAATGATCTACACGATTAACAATGGGGTCCTGACCAGGTAAGTGTAGCTCTCCCGGATAAAGAACAAACAATGATCCGAATTATGTTGCGCTGCGCAGTCTCTTCAGCACTGTCGCCTTGATCTTGGTACATGCATCATTGGGGCATGCTAATATTACCCCGTGGCACTCACAAATGCATCAGGTCTTCACGCGCCCGAACGACCTATACTCGCTCGCCGTTTCCCAGGTTATAGGTAGCTGTGAGTAGCGTAGAAAAATGATCTCCTCAGTTGCAGCCTCGGCTGATATTATAGGTCTACTTGCCTACTCGCAGTGTATTCCAACTCCTTGATGGCGACAGTCAATTCAAGAAAAAGTTATATGGAGTCCACAACCACGAGCCGCGAGGTCAGCTCGTACGCCCTTTCGGACTTCAGCGCAGCGAGCAACCCCGCAATCCGGGGAGGACTGTTCGCCGGAGCGACCGGGGGTACAATAGTCTATACACAACGAGAGGTAATCAATTTTGAGAACCCATGTCTGAACCGGAGCTGATGAAGCGTTTCCATTTATTGAAGAGACAAGATGCTTGTTCTGTGATACACACGAGATCTACATTGAGCACCGACGACTATCCGGTCTGATTGGAGAGAAGAGCGAGGCCGAAAAATTAGGTGTACAAAAAGATTATTTATCGCTCATATTTATTCTTGCGTGAAGTCCTTGCATCTATGGCTCTGTACACGAGAAGTATGAGTTCAAATCAGACTTGGTCCAGTTACCATTGTCGCTAGCAAGTCGGCACACTACGCATAGATAAACTGCTCATGCGTTTTGTCCTACTAATTATAGTAACAAACCTTAGAGTATAAATAGTCCAACGCTTGCCCATTAAAGCGGGCAAAGTGCTTGCTGGTATCCGACCAGACTCCCGAATCAGTCTGCAAAGATACAGTTGTAGTGTTTGAGATTTACAAAGATGTATATCTAAAAATGAGATTTATAGTATGAGAAGGTAACTTCTCAGCATCGCAGGACACGTTGGTATAGTACGCAAAATGCATGACAATGTGGCATGCACAAAACTTAAGCCTAGTCAGCCTTCATCGTCTCCTTCAACAGTTCGGTGAAAACTTCTGCGCCGCCATCCGGTCCATAGAATTTGGCCAGCACATGTTCACTGATCTCCATTTTGGGACTTGCTCGACTCATCATTTTCCTCTCAAACTCCCGAAGAGTATTGTGAACTTGATTTCTCGAGGGCGGTTCGGACTGCGAAAAGATATTGACCAAGCCGTTGCCGAGGTCGAGCGCATCAGCTAGGGCAAGATTGACCCCTTCACCTGCAGGAGCCGTAACATGTGCTGCATCGCCTATATTGAGTGAACAGTAAGTTCATGTTCCTATGGCACACATCACTGTGGAGGTGGACATAGCTAAGATACTCACCAATAATTGTTACGCCTGTTATTTCACTGGGGACTTCCCATTTGAAAGCGGGATCAAACCCAAAAATACGCCGAGGGGTTGCTGTTTCCTCTTCTGAAGCCGTGATCAGTTCTTTAAACTTCTCATCCCAGCCCGCATACACATTGAGCAACCATCGCTTCCTCCCCCCCGCTTCAGGCCAGGGTTCGTCATTCAGAATTTTTGCGTACGCAGAGATCGCCGCATAAACTCGGCAGTGCCCGCCGGAATTCATCTGCGGAAATAAACCCATTCCATCACTCAGTACAACGCATGTGCCGTTTCCGATCAATGCTTTGAGGTCCGGAGTGAGGTTAGTGGGGAGGATTTGCAAATCATACATCGTGACACCGGTATACGCAGGTTGAGTGGAATGTATGAGTGGCCGAACCCGTGAAAAGGCACCGTCAGCGCCTATCAAAAGCGAGGTGCGGACGGAGGGTTGGCATTCGAACGAGATTTCGTACGTGTCGGGAGACAAGGCTTTGACTTCGGAGACGCGGTGATCCCATTTGACGGTGCCGGGAAGTAATGAATCAAGGAGGATGTTGCGCAGGTCAGTCCTACATTGTCATAAGCCATTACTTTTGAAAAGAGGTGATCGAACTGAGGGACGACACACTCACCTGTCGATCTCTGGCCTCCCCTTTGACGCTCCTTCAGATTGCAGATTATCGTTCTCATCGAACCAAACCTTTCCGGTCTTATCCATGATCTTCATCGCTTCCGCCGGCCCAGTCCGCATCTTCACTTGAGCAATCTCCAGCAACGAGGTCTCCCGCAAGGCTAGCAGACCTGTTTCTTCGTGCAAGTCTAGTGTACCGCCCTGATTTCTACTGACAGGCGAGGCTTCGGCCTCGTATACGACGCATGGCAAATTGTGGAGCTGGAGGTATCGCGCGAGAAGCAAGCCTCCAGGACCGCCGCCTACTACTGTGATGGGAGAGTCGATCCGGGAAAGTGAGGGCATTCTAGTGACGAGTAAGCTATTTCAGAGTGATCAGCGCGGTGTATACGGTTAGTTAGTTTAGGTGATAGGCTCCCTGTTTATATAGTTTATGTGCTGGTCGCCGTCTGAGCTGCCGGAGAGAAACGCAGATGGCGGCCGAGCGCAGGGGCGTCTCTACTGCCGCCGGTGCCGTGATTCTCTAAATATGTTTTCGCGATTGTTTATGTAAATATCATTAATCGGATGCAAGCATTCCGACCTAGCTCTCCGCAAGACCCAGTAGGTCACTGCTATCCAATAACGCCTATGGTGGTGCAATACTTCCCATTAAAAATGCGTGTGGTATCCGATTGATTGGGCCCAGGTACCATCCGTCACCGCCAGCAAGTCGATCTTGAGCGCGCTTATGAACATTTCCTTATTTAGTGATTCCATCTATAAATAGAGAGACGAATCTACCAGCGCGTCGGCCAGAAAGCGCAGCGCAAAGCAAATCCAAGAGTATCACCCCAGACCTCCAGGATTTCTCGGAATACCATCTTGAGTGGCCACAACGCGCGCCAATGATGCCGTGGGTGTGCCGAGTTGCTCTCCCTTTGTTGTAAAAGCGACCATGCCACCTAGAAATTGCTTGATCTGGGGCCTGTGTGCGCGATAAAAGGCTCGTGGCTGGAAACGCACCGTGTTCGTTTCTCTCCTCCTGTAGCATCTTTTTCCTAGAAGTCGATAGTCTTTCGATTTCGTCGCTGTTCTAGAGCAATACTTTGCCAATTGCTCGTTTTCAACACTCACAGAATCTCCTTAAAGGCTATGGTGTCCACTTCTCATAGCGAGGAATACATCTTTGGATACAACGTCATCAGCAGATGGCCACGCAGTATCCAATCAAACGAGAACGACTCCGCGAACCCACTGATGGCATTTTCTCCTAGTGCGTTAAACCGCCGCTCCGCTATGCCACCGCCTGACTCTAGGGAACACTCTCGCACCAGAAGCCCAGGGAATGAACCAGTCGGTCAAGATTTATGACAACCTTTTAGAGAAAAATGTGCAGAGACGCGCCGTGGCACAGACTTCATCAGATACAGATGCTAAGGCGGCTCTACCGGTAGAGGCGCAGCGTCCCCCACTCGAAATCACAACAACCCTGTATGGAATGCTCGCCATCTCATGGCCAAGCCTTGCAACTGCGGTGGAGACTCCGAGTGGCGTGGCACTTGGCCTGCCGACGAACCATGCGCCGCGCGCATACACAGGAGAGGTGATACAGTTCGGAAAGCGGAGCGCAAACGGAGTGGTTTTCCCTGTGTCGCTCATGGACTGCCAGCTGATGCAGGCGGAGCTGTATGATGGAGAGAACGAGCGATTCTTGCCAGGCGTTGCGGGCGACCAGTGCTTCCGCTTTCAAATTTCCGTGGGCCTTTCTTTCCATTGTGCGAGTTTTCAGCATGGCTAACGTTGTGCGGATCAACAGTGGCCTGGATACGAGGGACTGAACTGGAAAACCCAAGTCATTGATATCCAGCGGGGGACGACGAAAAAGGTCCTCGCGGCGCACGTAGCAAAGCGGTACGCAGAGTTCATGGAGGTGCGTTCCAGTTAGCCCTTGATCTGCGAGTCTTATGTTAATGTCGGGATCTTACGGCAGTGCATAGGACTCGGCGTCGGGCTGCCCCTTTTCCAGCACCATCCGTGCACCGAACCAGAGTGGAGAATCACTTGTGGTGGACCGGTCAGTTTTGGACGTGTGAAGATGTGCGAGATGATGGAGGACACGGACGGCGTCTGGCACGCGACCATATATGTTGAGTGTCGTTGTGAGAATGGTTGTAGTTTGCTTTCCAGTGCGGCTTAGCGTCACCAGTTCGGATAGCCGTAGATCGGTAGTGGCACGACAGTATTGATCTAGCTGGAGGATGATATCATAGAGGATATGGTTCAGTAGAGTAGGGTGATTTAAACCTAGAGTAATATGTTATACCATTTGCGTCAAATTTGCTTTGACAAGTATTCTGCGAGTCGCTTGGATGTCGCATCAGATAAGACCAGATATTCACATAGTCCGTTGGCGTGATTGGCCACGGCTTCGACGAGGAGATAGGCCATGCCAAATACAGATAGGTGAAAGACTGAGCGATTTGCAGAAAATGTGTTGTGAGTCAACGAAGATGAAGGTTCGGAGCAAGTTTGGTTTGAGGCACTGCCGCAATCGATATTAGAAATTGACTCCGTCTGACCCTAACCCTACACTATGTTCAATGCGACATCCCTCCTTTAACAGCCTTTTACATAGCCTCTTCCGTACATGCAGGCCACGTTTGATTTCGCGCATTCAACTATACGATCGCGATGTATGCAGGAACTGGGGCACCAACAAGTATTTTCCAAATATAACGCGGATGTTAGCCGTCAGAGTACCCATGTGCATGGTTGATTTAAACTCCCATCACACTTGCACCTTCCCTCCCTATCTTCTCGTCTAGTTCTGCCAGATAACAGGACTCTACGCGTTAGGATGCTCCTGAAAGCTGTTTATGCGTCGTTGGTCGGCTGGGCGGTCTTGGGGAGTGCTCAGCAAACGTATCTAGGTGTGTCTCCATATGCGATAATGAGACGGGCACCCGAGTCTGACAACAGCAGGATATCAGAACTCCTACAGCGATGGCCTCTTCACGCCGGCAGAGGACCTCTCAGTTCTGTCCGAAAATGAGTTCACAACGCTCCAACACCCCGCATTTCCGCGTTACAGTGTGCGCATGAAGAAATCGACAGACTTCTGCGACACTACCGTCAAGTACGCGCTGCCCGCACCATCGAGCATTCTGTACAGATTTTGAAGCTGATATTAACCTTAGGTCGTACACAGGCTATATCGACATTGAAGCACGCCACTTGTTCTTCTACTTCTTCGAAAGTAGGAATGACCCGGACAAAGACGATGTAATCTTTTGGACGAACGGAGGTGCGTTCGCATACATGCGCCCCTTCAGCCCTCTCACGCTCACCTTTTCCTCAGGCCCGGGATGTTCGTCTTCTCTCGGCCTATTCATGGAGCTCGGTCCGTGCAGAGTTCTCGACGCAAACGGGACGAAGTACCACCCCGAATCATGGAACTCGAACGCGAACATATTCTTCGTCGACCAGCCTATCGGCGTCGGGTTCTCGTACGCCGAATACGGAGAAACTGTCGGCACGACAGAGGAAGCTGCGAAGGATATCGCCTCTTTCGTCGCCATCTTCTTCGAGAACTTCAGCAAGTTCAAGGGTAGGGCGTTCCATATGGCCGGAGAGTCGTACGGCGGACGCTATATTCCGGTGTTCGCGTCCGAAGTGTACGACCAGAACGCGCGTCTTGTTGAGGCGGGTTTGACACCGATCAACCTTCAGTCTGTCATGATTGGTATGTGGTCAATTATTTTTATTTCTTATATTGAATCGATTATCGGCAGGAAATGGAATCACCGACTTTTACACCATGGTGGCTGGGTACTATGACATGGTATGCAGCCCCGCAACGGCTGCACCCATTCTCGACATTGGATCCTGCGTGCGCATGAAGCAAACAGTACGAGACTTATACCTCCATTTCCCTTGCTTTTGTCTGATATTTTAATCAGCTTCCAAGGTGCCAGAAAATGCTCAAGGAGTCTTGCATTGATGTATCCGATGCTATTTCATGTAATGCGGCTGCTTTATTCTGTGAAAGGGAGATTTCTGTGCCATTTTTTTCCACTGGTATGCCGCGTCATTCTACTGCTGATGCTCATGCGCTGAAGTTACGCAGGTAAAAATCCCTACGATATCAGCAAAGATTGCGAAGGCGAGATCGAGGACACCCTATGCTACCCAATTACCAAGTGAGCTTGACGCATGATTACTGCTGCAATCAAGTCACTGACCGTACTACCAAATCAAGGCACATCTCATCCTACCTTGACCGCCCTACAGTCCGCGCACAGCTCGGCGTCGACCCCTCCGTCACCGCCAACTTCTCCTCGTGTAGCAACGAGGTCGGTGCCGCATTTGCGGCTAACAGCGACGAGTACCGGCTCACGTACCACTACGTCGCAGCGCTCCTCGAGCGCGGCGTACGTGCTCTGATCTACGTGGGCAAGAACGACTGGATCTGCAACCACGTCGGGAACGAGGCGTGGACCCGTGCGCTTGAGTGGTCTGGCCACGCCGAGTTCTCCGCTGCACCGCTGCGTGCATGGAAGGTCGAAGGGGCACAGGCTGGGATGACGCGCAGTGCGCAGGGCCTGACGTTTGCGACGATTGAGGGTGCGGGACACATGGTACGTCAAATTCTTTGGATGATACATATGATCGGTATAACTTAATTATGCGGTTGACGGTACTTTAGGTCCCATATGACAAACCCAAGGAGAGCCTGGAAATGGTGAATAGGTGGCTGCGCGGAGAGACATTGTAGAGATATAATGTGTAATTGTGCAAATCCAGATGCTACGTCGCGGTTCTTGAAGACACTCTGCTAACAAACCGCGAGCCCCAGCTCATACGCACAGCGGGTACGAAGCCGATATGAACTTGCAAAGTTGATAACAATCGAATTTCCAAAAATAAACGCGGAAGTTATGCGCATGGTTTGAACTTGACTCCCATCGTGCTCGCACCTTTCCTCTGTATCATCAGGTCTGGTTCTGCCAGATCACAAACTTCTACGCGCAAAGATGCTCTTCAAAGCTATCTATGCCTGGTTTGTTGGTTGGGCAGTCGTGGCAAGTGCTCAACAAGCGTACCTAGGTGTGCCATCCAAACCAGCAATGAACTAGATGACTGAGTTTGACGAGAACAGGGAGCCAGCTCTCCTACAACGATGGCCTCTTCACACCCGCAGAAGACCTCTCAATTTTGTCTGAGAATGAGTTTACGACTCTTGCGCATCCCGCGTTTCCGCGCTATAGTGTCCGCATGAAGAAATCGACCGAGTTCTGCGATACCACCGTGAAGTACGCGTAATCTGCGTGATTCGCCACTCTGAAGCTGATCTCAACCTCAGGTCGTACACGGGCTACATTGACATTGAAGCGCGCCACTTGTTCTTTTATTTCTTCGAGAGTAGGAATGACCCAGATAAAGACGATGTAATATTCTGGACCAATGGAGGTGCATTCAAAGTTCACTATCATCCTATCAGTCCTCTCATGCTCACCTCCTCCCAGGTCCGGGATGTTCGTCATCTATGGGACTGTTCATGGAGCTAGGCCCGTGCAGAGTACTCGACGCGAACGGGACAAAGTTCCACCCCGAATCATGGAATTCGAACGCAAACATATTCTTCGTCGACCAGCCTATCGGCGTTGGGTTCTCGTACGCCGAATACGGCGAGACTGTGAGCACGACGGAGGAAGCTGCGAAGGATATCGCCTCTTTCGTCGCCATCTTCTTCGAGAACTTCATCAAGTTCAAGGGTAGGGCGTTCCACATGGCGGGGGAGTCGTACGCCGGGCGCTATCTCCCGGTTTTCGCATCCGAGGTGTATGAACAGAATGCTCGTCTGTTAGAAGCGGGTATAACGCCTATCGATCTCCAGTCTATCATAATTGGTGCGTGGGCCCGTGCTTTGTTCTGATCTTGCATTATTGAATGCCGACAGGAAACGGAATTACCGATTTTTACACCTTGATGGCTGGCTACTACGAGATGATATGCACTCCCATATCTGTTCCGCCTATTCTTGACATCGGATCCTGCGTTCGCATGAAACAAACAGTATGGGACTGCGTTTAAAACCCCCCTCGCTTCGCCTAATATTTTGACCAGCTACCGAGATGCCAAAAAATGCTCAAAGAGTCTTGCATCGATGTATTCGACGCTATTTCCTGCCATGCGGCTGATATGTTTTGTGGAGAGGTGCTTTCTGTGCCATTTTATACCACCGGTGCGCCTCGTCTTTTCTTGGCTCGTGCGCACGCATTTATGTTGTACAGGTAAAAATCCGTACGATATCAGCAAAGACTGTGAGGGCGAGTACGCGGACACACTATGTTACCCTGCCACAAAGTTCTCCTGGAACATATTTGCATACTCAATCAGGTCACTGACTCAATCCATTTTCAAGGCAAATTTCATCCTACTTAGACCGCCCCGCTGTGCGCGCGCAGCTCGGTGTCGACCCTGCCGTCACCGCCAACTTCTCCTCGTGCAACTACGAAGTTCTCGCTGCCTTCCAGGCGACCATCGATGGGTTCCGGCCTACGTACCACTACGTCGCGGCGCTCCTCGAGCGCGGCGTGCGCGCGCTGATCTACGTGGGCAAGAACGACTGGGCGTGCAACCACGTTGGGAACGAGGCGTGGACACGCGCGCTTGAGTGGTCGGGGCACGCTGAGTTCGCGGAGACGCCGCTGCGCGCGTGGAACGTCAGCGGGGCGCAGGCAGGGATGACGCGCAGTGCGCGAGGACTGACATACGTTACGATTGAGGGCGCGGGACATATGGTGCGTCGATTTTTGGAATATCCGGGTGACTTTCTGAAGTTGTTTTTTATGATCTCTAGGTTCCGTATGATAAGCCCAAGGAGAGTCTGGAGATGGTTAACAGGTGGTTACGCGGAGAGTCCCTGTAAAATAATCAACACGAGTCTAGTGCGATTGAATTTCATCTTATTCAATTAATCTGCTTAATCACAAGTCTTCGAAGATATCTAGCGCTGGATCTCTAGTGCGCGAGCGCTTATTGATAGTGTGTAGCACCCTGGCTTTTCACTCGGCTTACATGACTTCCATGGGTCGGGTCAGCGGAGTAGAGCATGCATGATGACAGCAACGCTGTAAACTGTTTTCCAGGATACGTAGCCGGTTCAGTCTTCCGCGAGCACTTTCAGGAAACCTTGAGCGCACCGGAAATATCTGCCAATGTCTACCGCCTTCTCTAAATCCCTTTTCATAGCCCCTGTATATAGCCCTAAAGCGTATCGAGTGACGGCTTCATAAATAATTCCTGTTGCTTGGGTGTGGATACTATATATACTACGAATAGAATTAGGGCTTAGCCAAATGAACGACATAGTGAGTATCACTGGTATGTAACATATATTCTACATGGCCTCTGTGGCCCTTCTCTACAATTTCCTGGGCTATAGCGGGTAATTAAAACTGTTGGATCTTCCTGGTGATCTCGTGTGCGTTTGCTTCATTTTAAATAAGCTCGAAAAGCTTGCAAATATGTTACCTGCTTTCAGCCACTGTCCGAGGAGGCATCGTGAGGAAGGCTGTCCCACGGGATGGAAACTGGTATGTCATACTCATTTGTTCGATATCATAACTGTCGCGTGCTGTTAAATTGGTTTGCCTGATGTGTTCCACGGGAACAGTAGGCATTTGGCTTGGGCTGTCCTTCCATGTCGTGGACAGGGACACAACTTTAAATTTGATGCGGCTGTTGAGTACGACCAGTAGTGTGCAACTGTATACGCCGGAAATGATACACAGAGGACACAGATTATATCCTGACCGAGGTGGAACGAAGGACAAAATCAGGGTGATGATAGCGACACTGGCTATATCAATGTAAGCATTAATCATAGACGAGATGTTAAGAAAAATAAACCTGTTAAACTTCCCGTCTCGATTGTTAGCCTTATAACGCGGTTTACAACATCTAATGTTTTTGAGTTGGCGAACAGTTCTTGGGCAGGAGCACGGCGTTTCAACTTTCAGTTATCTTTAATTTTTGTCGTGATCAGCAGGAGGGTTTTGGCTACACACATAATAAGTCATGCACACGGCTATGATGACGTCGCAGCAGGCAGTGCTACCTTGCCAAATCTAATACACTAATTAAATACGCTCGACGATTAACAAGACATGTCACGTACCCCTAATTTTCCGAAAGACGCCGGATTTCTCAGTGTAGGAAGTTGGACCTGATTTTTGATGTCTGCCGCTACTACATTTCCTGATACAATTGCGAATAAAGACAGCTTCGTAAAATATCAGTTAGTGGATATTTTGAGTACTTAAATGGTGAATATTTGCGTACCATTAATATTAGTAAACTAGGGAGCTTTCTATCAGATATGACTGATATACGCCAAGCATAAAACGATTGGACAAGAAAAGTCACTTATTCAAAATAGTAATTGAGCTTGAATGCACTGAATTACGGTGTAAAACGAACATACCCATGCTACCGAGAACGCAGAAAGAAAGCCAGGATAGTTTCACTGCTATAACGGCATTGAAATCCCCGAAGCCTGCCGCAAGAGCTGTCCAGATATCGTGGGTATAGAGTATGATCTGAGCAGTTTGTATGACGTAGGTGGAATAGACCACAAGCTTGATGTTTGTCGGATCTCCGTGGAATGTTTGAGAATACATATCTGCGAATTATCAATAACATAAGGGGGCCGAAGTCGACCGGCATACTTACACACTTGGGTCGAGAGCACGCCGTACAGCCCCCAAGAAAAAAGATTTCCCAGCAGCTGACATCATTAAACAGAAATCCAATGAATATTATCACCGGAAACCGTCTTAAGGGTATTGGCATACCAAGGATCCTATGCTGTGGTACACCAGATAGTTATCAGATTAAAATCTTTCTATAAGATGACAAATCGTTACTAGTTCGTGATGCTTGGAGGAGGCCGGACTGAAGCAAGATTCGTGGGATCTATGGAGGTCATCTTCGATTTAGAAGGTAATGAGACAATGAGAGGCTTGGGGTGAGGAGAAAGTGCTGCGCTAGTTTACCGCGTCGTCGCTTTATAGCATTTATTAGCCGTGCAGGCATGAAAGTGTGTTGAACCTTATGATGGGCGGGAGAGTCGGAACCAAATTGTAATGATAGACGACGACTATCTTTAGACGGGTTCAACACAAAGTGCCAGTTCTCCGTGGCGAAAATGTGTGAAACTACTTCGGTAATCCCTGTTACCTAGGTCACCTCCGTGCACCGACATTTAAATTTGACTCTTGAGCCACCATGGGCACTGAGCGATAGTGATTCTGTCAAGAAATGAAGGTGATAGCCTTTTGGGCTGTCTTAAGAGGGTTATTGGGAAACACACACTACTAATAGAAGTATTGATATCACCCTTGCACGTATAGTGAATCAATTTTTAAGTACTTCATCAGAGGCAGAGGATTTGAATGCTCTGTTGCTCTGTTGCTCTGTTGCTTGGTTTGTGACCACCCCAGCGCAGGTCCGTCAAACTTACATGAAGCGCTCAGGCGATCTCCGGTGCGGGTATAAAAATACAGATAATCGAGAAATGATGGTGCCTGTTAGTGTCAACAAGGAAAACATTGATTCCTAGCCAGAAGCTCGTGTCAGTCCGTTCACACAGTTGCTCTTGGAAGCTTAGAATTAAGCATTTGAATAAGTAGCTTGGGAGTTCGTCAAGTATTAGTTTTGTATTAGTTACGGTAATTATCACTGTCACCGTAACTAGCCCCCTTGAATTTGCATGTCGTGCTACAATTATCAATTTTTTTGGAACGAATGTTGTTATTATGAGCTCGAGAACAAAAGACTATCAAGCACTGAAACCTTGCAGTGTATCAGTGAGTAAATAAAGCGAAACCAATTCTTTGCAGGATCCCAATATAGGATCACCGAGACGCCTAAGAGCAGTTAGATACCGTAGGAAAATCCTCTTTATGGCAAGTACTTAGATTGCAGAAAAGCCATTCATGCGCTACAAAGAGACACCATAGTACTACTATTAAGGCCATGAACGAGACCGATTCCATCAACTCGCACCCCTATTCATTTGCCACCATCTCAAGTATTGAAGTATTCTTTGTGTAACCCCTTGTAACTCCAATGCAATAGACTTGAATCATCATTCCTATTACGCTATTGGCTTCATTTTACGGTCAATGTGCAAATCTATTACATCGCTTTCCTAAGTTTCCTTTGACCTGGGTCGGCGACTCGGTGTTGGCTTATGTGCGTGATCCTATAATTATATTCAAACGTGGCTGATGCCACTGGCGGTTGACAACGACAAGCGCCAAAGGCCATGCTCTTGCCATCCCGCCGGAGACATGCTTTGAGGGCCGCTTATGCGCGAAGGCCGCGCGGTTGTGGTCGCCGCACCTCGATCATTCTCGTTCGCGCTGCGCGACCCCGCCGCGGCCCGAGCCGCCACCGCTACTTAGGCGCTTTCTCGACAGACTCACCGCTATCGGCCGCCGCGTTTCACAGATCTCCATTTGGGTCGGACACCGCCAATCTGGCGCTTACGCGGGCCGCAATAGTCAGGCGCGGACAGCAGCCCCGTATCCGCGCGGGTGCGAGCGCGGTCGAGTAGTTTCAATGCCCACTCCACGCAACCAGTGCGCCTACTGAAAGGTTCGCTTATCGATGGAATCGGAGTGCTGCCGCTCTGCCAACTGCCACTCCGCTGCTGCTGTGTACACTAGACTCGCACTAGACCCCCCACAAGCCGATCCCACCTCTGCGTAAGCTGTAACTCTCGCCCAAGAAATTGACGCTTGACTGAATGGACTACATTCGCAATTATCACTGGCCAGGCAGTACGTGCAGGTACGTAAGGGTTTTATATCCCATGTCTGTGGCTTGTCTACTCCCTACAGCGCATTTTGCAGCGGACGGCCGCCAAAGTTCCCGGATTTCTCTTGTATACAACGTTTGAAATATTATTTTTGTATTGAAACTCGAGCATCGTACCTTCGTCAAGTCATCGTTCAGCGCCTCGCCGGTACAACTGTCCTGGGGCAAGGCCACTGTAACCCCATAATCATTGGCGAAAGATGATGTTTCTCCCATCGTTGAACCGCCATGACCCACGTTCGCCACAGAAATATGCATATCGGCAGGGCCGTCCTTCCATGTTGTAGAAAAAGAGGCAACTTTAAATTTGATGCGGCTGTTGAGCACGACCAATAGTGCGCAGCTGTATAAACCGCTACTGATGGCCAAAGGGCACAAATTAAATCCGGAGCCCGGCGGAACGAAGGACAAAATCAGAGAAATTATTGCAACGCTCGCTAGAACAAATTAAATTATTACTCAGCCACAATGACTTAGATACGTCGGCGCGAATACCTGTCAAAGTGCCAGTTTCGACGGTAAGTCGGATAATCCGGTTAACAAAATTGATCGTTTTCGCATTAGAAAACGGTTCTTCGTCTGGAGCACGGCGTTTTAACTTTGAAAGTTTAATCAAATTCAATATCTGGCGGGGGGTAGAATGCTTTGCGTACGTACATAGTAGGTCATGCAGACAGCGATCACGACATCGCAGCAGGCAGAACTGCTTTGCCAAAGCTAGCACACGGTCAAATATTTTCAATAACTTAGTAGTTAACAAGTCACGATGCTTACTCCCAATCTTATCAAAGAAAATGGATTTCCCAGCTTAGAGAGCTCGACCTTTTCCTTGATGTCGGCCGCCGCCGCATTTGCTGATGCAATCGCAAGAAGGGATAACTTCATATTCCACGTATTAGACGGCAATCATGTTCGAGCAGAGGTGAGATCCCGTACCACTATTATCAATGCACTAGGGAGCTTTTGACCAGATATCATGAAGATACGCCAAGCATAGAACGATTGAACGGAACAAGTCACTTAAAAAACATGTTTAAAGTCTAACTCACTGGATAAAATATGCAAACAGAACATACCTATGCCACCGATGACGCAGATAGAAAGCCAAGATAATTTTGCTGAGCCGACTACATTAAAATCACCAAATCCTGTTGCAAAGGACTGCCAGACGTCGTTCGTGTAAATGAGAATCTGAGCAGTTTGTAACAGGTAAGTGCAGTAAACCACAAGCTTAATCTTTGTTGGATCTTCATAGAAGGTTTGAGAGTACATATCTGTAGATTTTTGATATCATGTCACTTAATATAATGTCATAGCCAGCTGACCTACTTACACACTTGAGTAGAGAGCACGCCGAACAACCCCCAGGCCAAAAGGTTCCCAAGAAGCTGGCGTGATTCGTGCAATTTTCAGGGAACCAGCATTTTCAAGAATTTGAGAATGTATACGTACATAGGATCCTACACTGTAGACCGAATTTTTGTTAGACTAAAATCTTCTAGAAGATGAAAGTTGTTACAAGTTTGTGATGCTTGCAGCAGGCGGATCTATAGCAAGACTTATGGGATATGTAGGGGACATCTCCAACTCGAGTGGTAATGGGCAGCTCGTGTGTTAGGGGAGACGATACTGTGATAGCTAAAACCACCGTCGCTTTATAGAATCCAGTGGCCATTCAGAGAGGATATTAAAAGGTGTTTAGAATCTTTGTATAATGGTTAGAATGATGGACTCGGACGTCGACTATCTTTAGCCTGCAGGTCGTATCCACGCTTGGTCTCAGTTATTCCACAAAACGCTTCGATAGGCTACTGTCTTTGGGAGAACATTGAAGAACAGTACTGCGGGACATACATAGATAGCCACAGATACAGATTGTGAAGCATCTCTGCTTCTCTCAATGAAAACTTCTAAATTCTGCTCTGTATCTCACTACATTCCTAACTTACCCATGCCAGCAGATCCTACTGTGCTGTTTATTATTGTCAGATCGGATTCATCAAGCGCCCGCATGGCAATCTCCAGACTCCAGCGCACCGGGTGCAGAAGCAATACAAACTTCATACGCCACGGCTTGGCCACGGCTTTGAACGGGGATAGCCGCTATGAGAGAAATTCAATCCTATCAGTTGATTTTTACGTTCATCTTCCAAGTGCAATCTTCCCCGAGACTCCCAGACAGTGGGGATCATTAACTGTGTTTAATCTATAAATAGATATCACTTTAATTAACTCGGGCGGTAGTACTAAAAATATGTAGTAACAATTTTACAATGAATGGCCTTCACTTTGCCTTCACGCAATGCTGCAAAGTGCGCAAGCATTTTCTCCGATTCACGCCAACTTTCCACCCATTTGTGTAAATTGAAACGCCGCTCACCGACACGACACTCACCTGCATAAAATACGCTTCCCACGCTCGAGCAGCATTCGTTTCGTGACTCGTCCAGTTGCATCGGTTAAAGAAGGTACATAGAGAGGATTGGCACTATGTGTGAGCCATCTGTCGGGTTACATATATTCTTGCTTCTTATCCCATTGATACAACACTGACATATACGATAGCAGGCTGATACCATCGACACACCACTCCCTCCAACTCCTTCCCGTCGCCTGCACGTCGCCTTGGTGCTTCGACGTGTACAAGGAACTGTACCAAAATCCTGGAAACATCCAACATCGAGTGGAGAGCCTCTCCAAATAGACGCTATCCACATCTTCTACACTTTGTGGGCTGCCCTGCGGCGCTGTGGCTACATCTCGGGCGACGATGGGCCCACGTCAGTTGGGTAGTTCATCTTCTTCTCTGCCTCCTATGGACACCCGACTATCAGCGAGTTCACAATCATGATACTTCTTGCGTGGGCCTCGGAGACAGTCGATAATAATCGGTGATGCATTGATGAAGTGAAGTGCCGTGCGCACCACACCCGCTTCCTGGCTGGCGAACTTCCTACGTTCCGAATCGCCCGAGCAGTTTTCTATGCTTAGCAAAGGTTTGCTGCGCCGCGCTTGTTGAACCGGCCTCCTACCGGTGCCACCACTTTTTCTGCAGCCCTTGGATCCTTCGCTAAATTTTCGTGCCTAAGTTTTGAGTCTTGGATTTTGTTTTCAAATTCGAGGGGAGCCCGTCAGTGAATGTGCTAACTCCGGACGGCGAGACTGGAGCCATCGCGACCGATGTTGCATGTAGCAGCCGCCGTGTTGTTCAGCTATTGCTGATAGATTGTCTATCTATTGTTAGTTGTAATCACGCGAAAGAATCCCAGTACGGCGGGAGGCAAGGTGAGACTACATGTAGGTCAAAGACAAATCTAGTGTTGGGGTGCTTGCGCTATACTCTATTATGCGTTGTACTCTATTACAGATAGACTATCATCGCCATCTCTTGTAAGGGTACGAAAGGGCCTACGAACGTCGTGTGGGTCAAATATTCAATTATGTACTTGTTTTTATCCTTGTCAGTGTTTATATGCGATTACCGCCAAAGAGTGTGAACGGATATACCAAGCAATAAAAAGGATACAGTCGCTCACGCGCCGCGAAAAGAGAAAAAAAAGCAGCCTAAACAGCGTTCAAATATATAAAAAAGAAGGAGAATACGCAAGGGAGATCGTCCGTGCCGCGCCATGCCATGCTAATGTAGTAGTAATAGTAAATATATGCACCCAAGACCAAGTCGTCGTCGCGGGATCCATTCATTACCTGCCAATCCTGTCCATTCACACCCCTCCATCCCATCTAACACCATGGCTACTCAGTACCGCTCCCCGCTTTGTGGCGGGTATCCCCGCCCACCGCTCTTGCCGACCCCCGGCGGCCCGCCGCCGTACAGCTGCGCGCCACCAACGCCACCAACGAGGCTCGGAGCGTTCGCGCCGCCACCCGTCTTGTACCCCGGGTATGGTATACCGCCGGGCGCACCGTGTGCGCCACCGCCGGAGAAGCTCGAGGGGTAGCCGGGGAGCGGCGGGGGCATGGGGTACCGCTCGCCGGAGGACGAGTCCTCGTCGTAGTCGCCACCAGAAGGTGCCAGGAGCGGATCCTTGACTTCCCAGACGGCGGCTTTCGACCCAACGGAGAACTCGAGATCTTCGCGCTATTTGGGTGAGGGTCAGCATGTGAGATGAAAACATCCCCACGGGGCACAGCAGTGTCCGGTGGAAGATCGATGGATAGAACAACGCACCGTAATGTCATCCCAGTACTTGTAGACCATCATCACGCTCAGCAGTATGCATAGCGTGAAGAAGAACAGTCCATCAATGTAGTGCTTGATCGCGTTGCAGATCGTCACGCTAAACGCGAACAGGAGAACCTGTGCGCCTGCGAAAAATGCTGTCCCGAACACGATATCACCAATCGGCCAGCGGTCCTCGAGGGTACGGAAGACGAGAATCAGCTGTAGTACGATGTACACCGGAACGCAGACCAGCGGCCAGAGCATGTAGATGATGAAGAGGGCGAGCGGCTTGGTGTAGTCGAATCCAAACTTTTGCTTGAAGGTGGCGATTGCGATGAAGAAGGATACACCGAAGACAATGAGACACGCAATGCGCAAGAACTATGTAGAATAAATTGGCTTAGGTGGACATATTTGCAACCGCGTAAAAACGTACCCAAAGCGAGAGCGGTGTGCCATCTTCTGCGAATTGGAAGCCGACGAAAGCGTTTATGAGTAGACAGGTGTATATAGCTGCCACTAGACCCGTATAAACAGCAGTAAACCACTGCGGAATGACATAAGAAATAGGCACATCAAAATGGAAAAGAGATCATCAACGTACGGGATATACAGCATTTGCGGTGGGGATAACGCCAGAGTCGAGGAAGAGAGCAAGGAATTCAATAGCCATATACATCCAGAAAAACATGACGATTTCTTTTCGTCCCACTGCCGTGTATTTACTCCGGATGTGCAGGATCATAATTGCGGTCATGATGATGGCGACGATGTGGACAAAACACGTTGCTTGAGGGAAACGTTAGCCTCGTTTCCCAAACACCGATAGTAAGGGACGAAAGTGAAATTAAGGATGACGTACAAGGTTGGAAAATCAACGTCCCTCCCACGTCTACATTTCTACTGTAGCATTTAGGTTCAACACCTTGCGCCGTACCGACGAGTGGGCAGATAACGAGAGCGGCGGTCTCGCAAATGCCAGTGAAGGACCCAAATTGGATTCCGGTCATTCTTTATTCTTAAGCGGGTATGTTCAGAAAGATTAATAGCTCGGCGTCGTTGGGTATTCGGGGGTGATGTGGATGAATGTGGCTGAATATGAGCGGCGAACGGTCGTATGATCGGACTGGGCTAGGCTGATTACGCGATTGGGCGCGGGGGTGAGATTTTCGGAGGGGAAATAGAGGTTAAGGCCGCAACAAGAGGAATATCGCAATAATGAGCTTGCAATTCGCAGCCAAAAGAAGAGAATTGACCTTGTAATAAGACTATTCAACCTGTAATCTTTTGTCCGTCAGTCGGTGTAGAAAATAAATGACTTCGACAGCGCTCACCGCTAGACAATTTCGATGATAAAATACCAAGGAAATGTGCTGCAGATGTACGGCGAAACGGTCGTCAACAAGGGTCGTGGTCTTGGTGCTTCGCCGTGTCGCGCGCCAAGGGCCTCGAAAGACCGTGAATAAGGAGTAAAGGAGAGAGAGAGGCGGCGGGGGCGAGGGTGTGGTGCCTACGTGAGCAACGGAGGGTCGAGCTCGCTGTGGGCGGCGATGACAGTGGGCAAGAGGAAGAAGTGTGGGAATCCTCTGTGCCAACGGCACCAGAAGACCCCAGCCACCGGATTAGGTAATTCGCAATCCTCTCAAGGGTGGCTTCACCAACGCGTAACGCGTAAATCACTAATATGAGCAGAACTGTAGCATTGAAAAAAAATAGGATACTGTATAAATAAGCTCTGAATTTAATAGGGTGATCCAACCGCGGACTGAAATACTATTAATATAAAATGATACTTAGCAGCCATCGCTGTGCCACAAACAAAAAATAATCAGATAAACCTTCGTTAGACTTTTCAGCACCTCTGGCCGGGTTGTGAAATAAGTTAAGTCCGAAAGTCTGTACATGATCCTACCAAAATTCTACGAGATAGAACACCAGACTAGTTCACCACTACCTTCGAGTTATTTTCTGTCACCTAGAAGTTCTCTCTATCATTATACCGAGTAATCGTCAGTGCTTAGGGCAGATCTTGTGTGCACCACAGAATGTGCCTCTTGTTTCTTTATTCAGAATGGAACCGCACCTTGAGCTTGGGGAGTCGGAACCAAATAATGAAGCATGCGTACCTCTCGATGGACTATGACGCCCGCAGACCCAGCGGATACCGCCCGCATCGCCGGATTACTCGCCGCTCCAAAGTTAGAGAGGGCGTACGAGCTGACCTCGAGGCTCGGGGGAGCTGTCTCTGTGTGGCTTTTTCTCGAATTGAACGTAGCCATCAAAGAGTTGGAATATACTGCGGATAGATCAATCAGACAGTACTTCATCAAAGGATCATCCAACAGTGCTGCGCACATTTCCCTATGACCTGAGAGACAGCCAACGAGTATAGATCGTTTGGGAACGTGAAGACCTAATAATGCATTTTTAGCATCACTCAAAGTTTATGCAATCACCGAGGCCGGTCACTCACCAAAATCAAGGACACGATATCGAAAAGGCTTTAGTGCGGAACAAATTGAAAATTGCTGTCAGCGCTCCGCAAAGGATTCAAGTCGTCTGGGAATCATACGCACCTAGTCAGAATCCCGTTATTAATCGTGTACATCATTAGCCCGTCAATTATCTTGTCCGTCCTGAAGGAAGCCAACAGTCAGTTACTACGACAACTCTACTGATCGACATGATTAACCCACTGTTTTATTCCCGTGCGCGCCTGGTTTAGATAATAACTCAGCGTCCCAGCTATAATAATGTCGATGACAGCGCCGGAGATTAAAATGGCCTTCGCCATGTCCTGTCATTAGCTATAGTCAGAGGCGCACTCCGAGGTAGGGGACTTTGAGAAGTGCATACATCTGGCTTTCCGCTGAGAGAACTGACGATTGGGTTCTCGAACCTGTGTTTGTTTTGAGTTCCTTCGAGGATCTCGTCGAGGGAGCAGCCTCGGGCTCACAGTATAGCCATCAAAGCTTCCAAAAATAGACATGTAAGTTACAAAAAAAGGCAGGTTTGAAAGACTGGCTTACCCCATCCAAGTGCTTGGATTCCACAGGAAAATCAGGGAAGAGTCAGATGAAAATAGGTATGGTGACATACAGAAATTTCCGAGCGATATGAATGTCTAGAGAACAAGCATGTGGACAGATGAGAATGGAAACAGATGTCACTGGTACTCAGCGCTCAGCACTCAGCGCCACTCACGATGAATATCGGAATGAGCAGTTTCTTTCCTGAGACTGAGATAGGAACTTTGTCAATCATTGTCTCGTCGTAATTGAATTACTTTTGTTTTCTCACCGTAGTAGATGCGAGTCGCATATGATACGTGTACGATGAGGACGATCGACCCCTGAGCCAAAATATTCAAGAAAAGAATTCGACATAAAACGTAGGACATACTGTGATACCGAAGAGCACCTTGGAACGAACGGCGTCAGGATGAGGCTTTGCAATTACCCTCCATCAAGCTTACGTTGACAGACCTACGAAAAGTAGCCAGATATCTTAAATATTTTCCACATGAGGGAGGGTAGAAATGGACTGACCAAATACTCCTTAGTAACTGTAACGGATTGAAGAAATTATTGATTAGGTAGACGTATAGAATGTGCATGCTGAGCGCGCCGTGCACTAGTTCAAAAAATCTATCAGAGTTGTCAGACAATAGACACGAACAAGAATGGAATTTGTGGACAATAGAGATGCAACCTGGATTTTTAAGAGTAATTAATTCATGACGTTCCCAGAGGACATGGGGTCCAATTCGCACCGTTGCTTGGACTATAAAACCATCCTTGAACGTCCTAAAATACATATATGTCTGTGCAGGCACTTGTTAGCTGAGGCGCGTAGATCCATCACCATGCAGGGCTGGACCCACTTGAAGACATGTAACGCCTAGCAGACTTTATTTTCCTGTCAGCTCCGGCAAGCGACGCGTCATATATTTGTGCAGACATACATGTTCGATATAAACGTCCCTATGAGATACGCGCCATAGGTCGGGTTAAGGTCGACATGGATACCAAAGATACTCATGACAAGGACGGGATGAAGATGGAAAGAATCCAGCCGCTCTCAGAGAAAATAGGAACACGCCTTATAGCTGGCCTTGAGGGCTATATATACTTAGAAGCACACTCGAAGACACAAGTGATAATCATTTCGTGATCGATCGTGAGTGCAAACCAAATCAATGTTCCAATATTTGGAGACGATAATCACACAGCCAAGTGCATGCGCCGAACGTCATGATACGTACCATCACCATCACTTTTTAAGCTTATAAAGAGCCACAATGCTGTTGATCCAATAGGTATCTGCAAAGATCTGCAATCATTACACAGCGGGCAAAACGTGGGTCTATTTTCGTCAACAGCCCTTAACTCTTGTAGTTTGTGTTTTGCCCGTGTGTTACTCGTG
>JAEKIV010000371.1:0-32660 GCA_016801325.1 Hypholoma fasciculare
TGAGGACCGAGCCCATCAATTTTATATTGATCGTGCGTTTCTGAGTAATTTCCGAATCAGGACGGCTGGGTACGAGACTACTCTATCGGTACAAATCATGTAATATATTATATTTTCAATAAGTATACGTAGCGGTGAGCCACGACGAATCATCAGCTTCTCAACGGGGCCGAGTTGCCGTAGGGCGAGCTCAGAACTTGAATTGCTGGAAAGTCAAATGCTCAAAAATCTGCGAGAACTGGTTATCTGGAAATATGCAAGATTGAAGTCCGAGCACGCACCGGACGTCTGTACAGGGGGTAATGGCAAACGTAAGTCGAAATCCCAAACCATTGATAACTTCTTGAAGAGAGATTGCTTACCTGGTGATAGCAAGTCGTCATCGACATCGTCTACCGATTTATTCTGAAATGAATCAGTGCTTCGGGTTGACCCATCTCGGATTTTTGCAGAACTTATTCTGATACATACCCATCTCAATGTTGAAACAATTCACAGAAACCTCAAAACCGACAAAAAATTGGCAAACAAGGCAAAAACATTAAAACTCAAATGACGTTTTGTTGATGGCCACCCATTGCTCACCCTCACTCAAGCTTTTTCCAACGTAAGTAGTTGGAACGGAATCCAAAAATTTGTGATTGTATATGCATTTGTGGTTGAAGGATCTGAAATGTATCGAGCTTTGCTCATCGAGAGAGCGCAAAGAGCCTGAGAGCGTACCACGGCGGCGCGTCGCGCGTCCTGCCAGAGTCATGTGCAGATCACGTTTATTTTCAACCAAAACCAAACATCCGGCTCTGCCAAAAAACTCCTTTCCTTTGCCTTTCCTACAACTTGTTTCATTCATACTATGTCTTTGCTACGTCTAAGTGCATTTCGATTTATTCCAAGCCCACTCCCTATGGTATTCGTAATGCCAAAAACAATGCTGGTCGCGTCATCTTCCCCAGGCTGACGACATTAATACTGCTCATCGACAACCAGTGCCAAATTGGCAGTGCACGAGTACTGCATACATGATCAGATCCAGAATCTTTGCTCACATCTAATTCGACGAGAGGTTTACCAAAAGTCAAGCTCTTATTGAGCTCTTACATCTCAGATTCCATTCTCGATCAACCACGACGCAGTTCCTCGCGACACTGGCAGATATCCAGATGATGGAACTATTCCTGGCGCTTACTTTTATTACCGGTTCCCGGTGATGTCCCAAGATAAGACAGCCATACTGATACTATAAATATGCGCGTCGCCGAATGGTGAATCAGGTTCCCTTCTCTGAGACTTTTCACTCCCATCTCTAGTACTCTGGCAAGGCTATAACATGGCACCAGTAACCAACGGACGCGTACTTTTCAACTCTGTTCCCACCGGTGCGTGTAGTTCGAGCGATTATTCAGTATATGCTAATATCTTATTGCAAGGCTTTCCTGAACCCGGAAAAACGACCGTGTACGACACCACTCAAACGATTGATCTCGAAAATGTTCCGCTGGAGGGTGGATTCCTGGTCAAGACCCTGGAGATATCTATTGATCCTTATTTGAGAGGCCGCATGAGGGCACCCGAAGTCAAGTCATATTCACCCCCTTTTCAACTCGGACAACCGTGCGTACGCCATTTGTTTGACGAATTTCTTTGCCTGACTGTTTTGTGATTTTAGGCTTGTGAGCCACAGTGTCGGCGTCGTACTGCGCTCTGAATACGCGAATGTCAAAGCCGGTGATCACGTCTGGGGAATACTAGGTATGAATTACTGGGAATCATCAGAGCTTAATTCCAATTCTCTCTCAGCGCACGCGCAGTATACAATCCAAAAAGATCTCTCTCTGGTCCAGGTCCTCGAGAACCCAAATGATCTCCCCTGGTCAACTTTCATCGGTGTTCTCGGAATGCCAGGTACTATTTGCATCGCTCTATTTTCGCAAACCGCGTTCTCATCCTCAAATAGGTAAAACAGCCTTCTACGCATGGAAGGAATATTCATCAGCGAAGAAAGTACGTAGAATTTGAAATGCACACAGAAAGGGCAGAGATACTCATCGCTGCCTCAATATTGGTAGGGAGAGACCGTTTTCGTGTCGACTGGAGCTGGTACGTTGTTCATGGCTCACAATAAAGTAGTGTTCATTCATACCTGTGAATTTCAGGTCCTGTTGGGTCGTGAGTTCTTTGCTTCCCCTTTTCGTCACTGAATTTTGAGGCGTCCCCTTCAGTCTCGTCATCCAGCTCGCCAAAATTGATGGCCTGAAAGTTATTGGTTCAGCGGGTTCAGACGATAAGGTTGAATTCATGAAGAAAATCGGCGCTGATGTGGCTTTCAACTACAAGACCACAAATGTGAAGGATGTTCTCGAGAAAGAAGGCCCTATCGACATGTGCGAAGATTGTTTAATTACCTTGTCTTCTATGAAGATCCGCTCTGACCCTTGAACGCAGTTACTGGGACAACGTTGGTGGTGAGACCCTAGATGCGGCGCTTGAGAACGCAAACATAGGTGCAAGGTTTATCGTGAGTGAATCTATCTTCTACGCCTTGACGTCACTTCTGAATTGGGCCGTCCAGGAATGCGGTATGATTTCTGGGTACAACTCCGGCGGCGCTGTCACGAAGGTGCGTCGTCCGTTCTCGTCTTTCAATAGCACTGCATGTAACCCCATCTCTCGCCCCATCGCAGAGCCTCTCCCATGTGATTTCCAAGTCAATCAGCATGTTCGGGTTCATCGTGACCCGCCTGGAGGCCAAGTGGAGCAAAGACTTCTTCTCAACGATACCGCCCCTGGTCGCGTCGGGCGAGATCAAGCACCGCGAAGATGTTTACCATGGCCTGGACAAAGTTGGCGACGGGTTGCTCGCTGTGCAAAAAGGAACTAATAAGGCGAAGCTCGTTATCCATGTCGCGGACGACTGAAGCGTGGTGCAGGAGTGCTCTTGGGAAATTGTCAAAGAAATACGAGGATATGGTCGGAGAAAAACAATGCGTACATATATACAATGGTGGATGGATAACTTGGGCTCTACATCTTACTAGAGGCACCGCAGAAATTTTATCTTCAACAAGTGTCGGGAGTTGTGCTGATGTAGGCGAGCATGTACAAGTTAAAGGCAGCGGATGCGCGAATGAAGCCCAAATGTATTCAAGTTCGCGATTGTTATCGTTCCTGTAGGTGGGTTTGTCAGGTAAATATGTGAAGCCGGTGCACAAGTTACAACGGGTATGAGCTTGACCGCCACCTGCTGGTCCGCAGTACCACGCAGTAGCTGCCATAGCTCGGAAATAAGTTGTTGAAGGTTACGTTTCGAGCAGCCTCATGTGTAGATGAGCGAAGCGTCTTTATTCAGCGTAACAGAGTGGGACGCGACTCAGAAGCCAGCTATGGAACTGGAGGTTGTGGAAAGGTCGCTCGAGAGGCGAAATTTATTGCGTGGACTGCACAAATTTTACTCGCAAGCGGAAAACAAAGGCTCAAATTCAAAGCCAGTACAAAGTTCGTGTATTGAAACTAAAATTAAACATTCTAGCAACTGTGCAAGCGTCTAGACGTCTACTGCTCACAACCATCTTTATAGCTCAGTGTAATCCCACCTAAAGAAAAGGAAGGCGTGCAACCCACCTTTGAATCGCCTAACGTAAAGTTTGCGCAGCCTACGTATTCGGTTGACGTTTCAAGTCAATTTGCCGAAGGCCAAACAAGTACCTGGCATATCCGAGTTTTGCAGAGCAATCGGAATGTGGAAAATGTTTTCACTGGCTGAAAATGACTGACAATTGACATTGACGTGTAGTTTGCATCGCATAACAACTTGCACCGCCCACTGTAGTCTGTTGGTCGAGTCGCCCGAGCTATCCGAGCCATTGACATGCCAAACTCTGAGCAACTACCTCGTCATAGTAATGTAGATAATACAAAACACGACATAGTTTGAACTTCCTGCGGTGAGCAAACGGTATCAAAATAAATCCAGACATCCCAACCACCGGCTGGCAGAAAGTTGTGGTGAATATTCCAATTTAGAACCAATTTAGAACAGTTCTTACCTTATACGACTGCGCAACGGGCGGTAAATATTCTCACGGCTATCTGCGGAGATGGTTTCCGAGGCAAGCAGGCATCGCCTTGCTAGTTTTGACTGCGGCGACTGCCTTTCAACAGCAATATCTAATAATAGTCACGGCGCTTGGATTATCTGAGTTAACGGCACTGGCTGCCCTTCGTATAAAAGGGCATTGCTTGTTATTCATCTGAGCATCTTTCTTTTCTCGTTTCAATTACTGCTGACGCCGAATAATTTTACCATGTCTGGAAACAATGGAACTAATAGTAAGTCGAGCATCTGCAAAACGTCTTTCGCAGATCTGATTGTATTCCTTCGTTGATGGTGCAGGCGGTCTGGACACCAACCCTAATACAGCACAATACGGATATATACCATCTAAGCCAATAGCATTCGTCTTCATCACTCTCTTCATAGTGACTACCTGTGAGTGATTTCTTTGAATTTACCTGCGGGATTTATTCTGAAATGTGACAGTAATTCACTTCGTTCAGGCGATTAAATACCGGACTTGGTTTATGTTATTCACTGCCTGTTTATGTGGGACAATTGAGATAGCCGGTTGGTTCGGACGTGCTTGGTCAGCGTATTCCCCGTCTGCATCTACACCTTTCGAAATCCAGTGAGTGTTCACCATTCAACACTCCCTCTTGTTACTACATAGTAAGAAGGGAATCTGACAGCGTTCTCTTTTTTCTGCAGAATTGTTGCAACGATTGTAGCTCCAACCCCTCTCATTGCGGCGAATTTTGTGATATTTGGTCGAATTATAAGGCAATTGGGACAGCAGTACAGTCTACTTCGTCCTCGACTATGTGAGTCGAGATTTTTATGTCGCGCTGTGTCTTCTCGAAAGGTCCGTGGGCTAACACATCTTTAGATACCATTATATTCACTTCATGCGTATGCCTTCTGAACATTTTCGTGCGATCTATGACTAACTACGCACCGGCAATGTAGGATGTCATTTCACTTGTCGTGCAGGGTTTCGGAGGCGGTGTTGCTGCAGGTGCGGACACTTTGGTCGGCGCCAACAAGGTACGCATAATGCGCCTTGGGTCCCTCACCTTCCTTAACCTGTTTTTCATCATCAGGGAGCCCATATCATGCTGATTGGGATTGTTTTTCAACTAGGTGAGATATTATTTGGACATAAGATTGGGCCGTACTTACAGGTCATCTCGACATCCAAGTCATCATATTGATCTTTTCCAGCCTCGCTGCGCACTTCTTCCGCCGCTATAGAAAAGATGCACGCGCAAGGGGTGCGTACGTAAAGATGGGCAAAACCTACTCGAATACTACAGAAGAAGGTCCTGGGGAGCTCACGCCTAATCTTCGACTGATGATCAAGGCTCTCATTTTCAACATGAGCTGTCTCTTCATTCGGTGAGCAAAATTGAAAAATGGAATTTTTGTCATGTCTCAATTGGAAGAATAAAAGTTCGATATACCGTATTATCGAGCTTTCCGGTGGCTGGGAGGGAACGGTTATACGCACTCAGGTATATTTCGGTATGTTGTCACTTTCAGCGTTCATGTCACTCCACGATTATTACTAATTCTTTGAAAGTCGTATTTGACGGGGCGATGGTCGTTTTGGCGATCTACACAACAAATATAGTCCATCCCGGTGTCTACCTTCCAAGAAAGAACCAGAAGTCCACAATGTCGATGGAAAAACTTTCTGGTGCTGGTTACGCTTGACGGAAATTCAAATACAATAAATACGTACAGTAGTAGTGCACATGAGCTGATCTCCTATGTTCGCATACGCTGTTGAAGAAACTTGAGCGCTGAGCGCTTCTGTCGAGCTTCCTTTGGTTCAGACCACCTCTCGCCTTGCAGACTCTCTAGCTTCATTCCATGAGACCTGCCGATCTAGAACGTGTATTTAGTCCGTGTTCATTTTAGTTTCGACAATCTCACCGGTCAATGATATATCGCGTAGGAGAGAAGAGATAAGGTCATTTGGAGCAAGGGAAATTCAGTCGGCGTGTACTCACAGGGTACCCTATTTGCGACAGCTCATGTTGAGCCTCACCGCTGTTGATTAAATACAAAATTCAGATTGGTAGATTCCCAGCAGATGTCAAGTTAGCGGCAGTTAAAAAATCCGTGAGGCTCTGTTGATAAGGTACTGGTAGGCATGCGTCAGGGAGGCGAGCTGCGCCTTTCTGATTTGTCGGCTGGTTCTGATGAATCCGCAGAAAGGGAGAGAAGCAACACACAGCACTAAGTGGCTGCGCACATAACGTGCACGCCTCCAAGGATCTCTCTGTTCCACGAGGAAGCAGGAATCGGGTCTGTATATGTCGCAGGGCCTGTAATATATCGATACTAGAAAGGCTCACAGCTAGCGTTGCTGTGCACTCCCCTATCAAAATGCTTGGCCCTTAAACAAATAGGGAGTAGTCCACTGTCGTTCGGTCCGTTTATCACCTCATGGTCACCACCACAAAACATACAATTTATAATTTCCACAATCCTGTGGGGTAAGCCATAGATTTGTGACTTTCACCGTCCTGAATTACTCGAGATGTCAAACTTTTTCTTTGCAGACTTCATAAAAAAAATCGCTATCAGTCTGCCACCACTACTTGATCGCGACGTGAGAGGCATGCTATATCACATAGATTCCTATCACTCTTATCGTTTTCCTGAAAGTCCTGAGACCTTATATTCGTAAACTGATCTTCCGCTTCAGGCGCCTAGCGACGTTATAGCCCTCCTTCAAAGATCTTCACAGCACAACCATGAGTTCGATTCCTACGTCCCCTCACAGTAACGTCGAGGTAAAAAAGAATTGAGAGACTGCCATTGATCGAAAGGTTCTTTGTGGTTCTTTGCGATTCATGGCACGATAAAATTATACCGAGTCAAGCCTACGTTGAGGCGTTTTTTCTTTCTTTTCCTCCTAGCCGGGCCCCGCTTACGATATACCATTACCTTCCTTAATAGGGAGCGTGTGTCCAAACAAATAAAAACGTGATCTGGCAAATCGTCTATTGGCACCGGGGTTCCCAAAAGCGGGGGCAAATTGAACAAACCTATCAAGATTCAAAATGCCTCAAAATATGGCCGCCTGCGGACTTCTGCGGACCTGTTTTCTTGAGGAAGGGAGGTCTCCAAGAGTCAACTACGGACCGCTGCGCAGGCTGTATTTGGTATCCACCAGATGACTTCCGCAGAGTCTGTAGTACAACACCGTCGATCCATCGACGAATTTTTATATCGCGAAAATTATGTAGCCAGCCCGTGACTGAACGGTATAAAGAGTGCCGTAGTGTCTGCATGTCCCCCACCTTTTCACTAAATTCTCATCTCATTTCAATACTCACCTGCAAAGATACCATGGTCGGCTTCGGCTTCGACGATAGCGGTAAGGACTCGACGAGAATCGCAACACTTCAAATCTAATGCGCTCTCAAATTTAACAGATCCGGACTTGGCATGGTATGGGTATATACCATCCAAAGCCGCCACTGCCATCTTCGTCATCCTCTTCAATGTTTCTGCCAGTGAGTCAACCGGAGAAATACATAGGGCTTCCCTTTTCTAATACGGAGACTAGTTCTTCACCTCGTACAAGCAGTGAAGTATCGCACATGGTTCATGCTTGGTACAGCGTTTCTTTGCGGGGTCATGGAAACAGTGGGATGGGCGGCACGGTTCTATTCAAGCATTCACCCGCAGAGCTCATTTGCGTTCAAGATACAGTGAGTCCATTCGTTCTACGCTTACATTATCAGTTTAATCGTACCACCAGGACATCTCTCCTCGTTCTGGCGCCAACACCTCTCCTTGCAGCCAACTTCGTGATATTCGGAAGACTTATACGTCGACTTGGGCAGAGCTACAGCCGACTTAAGCCTAGACGCTGTGAGTCCGTTAGGCTTGTTCTTGATTATATACGCTGCTAATTCTCGCAAACAACGACGTCGAAGACACTATGATATTCGCGACCTGCGTAAGTAATTCTATTCCCCTGCATAAGGCTCCTTGACTTACACGGGCCGTAGGATATTGTATCTCTGTTTATCCAAGGCGGTGGCGGAGGTCTTGCGGCCAGCGCAAAGGATTCAGATGGTGCTCGTTTGGTAGGCTTTCAAGCTCTCTTACGGTGTTGGATTTGATACAAATCTGGTACAGGGCTCCAATATCATCTTAGCCGGGATCATCTTACAAGCTAGTAAGCCTCTAACATCTGCGTATCGAATCCTTCCTGACGATCTCGTCAACTTTTATAGTCATTATTATTGGATTTTCTGCATGCGCCATCGAGTACTTCGTTCGCTATAGAAGAGCCGTACGTACAAATGCCGGCTTTAGGCTGGTTAGTACGGAGGATGTATATGATTCGAGACAAGAACACCTACCTGGAAGATTTACCGCGGAGCTCAAACGCTTGACGGGCGCTCTCATCCTGAACACTACTTTTCTCTTTATTCGGTCAGTTCATTTTTCTAGTCAGACTAATCGTCAATTCTGATGGGAATTCAAAGCGCCATTTACCGCACTGTTGAGTTAGCGGGCGGATGGGATGGGAAAATCATGCGGACACAGATCTATTTCAGTAAGTCATCTCATCTATTCGCTGTAGTGAGTGACATTGACATGTACATAGATGTTGGGGACGGAGCCATGATAGCTTTGGCCATATACTGTACGATCTTTGTGCATCCGGGAGCGGTTCTCGGCTCGTCGAAAGCTCAGAGGAATATCGGTGCTTGAGAGTTGCTGTGTCGACGATCGGAAAGCGTAGTGGATCTAATTGAAAACATTAAAAAATTACTGTAGTAGCAGGCCTCTATAAACTTTGAGCTGTTGACGGTTTAGGACGTTGGTGCATCTTTCATTGCGACATGTGTTGCTGTTATGGTGATGCGTTTTGGGGACTGGTACCCCGCTCGAAAAAGAAATTATTGGAATAGTTGGACTACGAACACTCGCCTCAAATAATCACAGACCACCGCATTTATATATGAAGAGCTCAACACTACGCAAATGACAATTTATTGCTCAGTTATCTGATATTGAGTGTGGGCCTCAGTTCATCCTCCACGTTTATAATTGGACCGACCAATCCGACACAGCGACGTTTTCTCGACTATACAACATCCCGACGCTTCCTCAGACCTCAATTTCCAATCCCTGGATACACTGCGTCATAAATTTATGCGATCGCCGCTTTCTTTTGCTTGCATATCCGATCCCGGCGTCAGGCGCTGGGCTGCGCCTGGTGGTATAACTTATGCACAGCCTCCCCGGGCCACACGGAATCGGCGACCGTAATTTCCTGAAAATAGCTTTTTGATCGCGCGTGTGCCTAAGAATAGGCACGGCTTGGAATACGTGCGAATGAGCAATGTGAACTGTAAGAAATTCAGAACATTCAAGTTCGACTTATAGTCTTTACGATCTTTGGGAGCTTTACATACACACAGGGTCTCGTTTCGGCTGCCATTGAAATAGACGGCCGGCCGCCGTAGTAAGCGTCCCCGTTTGATACATGCATTAGCGCTCGGGCTCGGTGTAGCTGCAGGTAGCTGCTCAAGCTCAAGTTGCATATCGCTCTCTTACTAGGATGAATATACAAAAGTGGCTACCGTTCCATGCATCTCGCAAACGGTTGGTCCTTCAAATTATGTACAAACTCGGGTTGCCCCGTCCGAGCCGGCAAAGGTCGGCATGTACGGCAGTTCGCGAGAATTTCGGGATTCTCCAGCTGCCCCTCTTATCGTTGATAGAGCACTGATAGCATATTAATGGCGATCTGCAATCTAATTACATACCTACTGCAACCCAGCGGCTCCCCGGATGCTAATAAGAGGAATTTTCGTCCATGCACCGCATCTCAAGGGGCTTGAGATCCTCTATGATCACTTGATTTGTGAGTTTCTTCGCCTTGTTAGTCAATCTGTAGGGGAAACGCGCGACATTTGCATGACACGGGTCAATACACTACACCTTTCATGATCTATCCCTAGTTCTCCCAATAAATAACTGACCAAGCTGCTCTGTTTCATCAAGGTGTGGACGAAGACGGAATTATCAGCCATTTTGCGCCGGCTGAAGCACCGGCATCGGTGAAGATCCTCGAAGCACATCCTGAGAGCCCTATATTGCAAGTACCAAGCGGCTCATTTATCATACCCACATTCTGCGATCTGCATCTCCATGCTCCACAGTTCTTGTACCAAGGGACTGGACTGGACCTACCTTTGATGCAGTGGCTCGACAGATATGCTCTGAAAGCAGAGTTGCGCATGGACGAGGACAGCGCCCTCGCCCGCCGGGTGTACACCCGTCTAGCCGCTCGCCTCAAAGAGAACGGGACAGGCTCGGTCCTCCTTTTTGGCACGATCAAAGAAGAAACGAAGTAGGTGCCTTCTTCCGAGCGAGTCTATTTAATATCTCACCGGCAGGACGCGACTCATATCACAGCTTGATCCTCGCGGAGTGCATGCAGGCTGCCGGGATTCGGGCATTCGTCGGGAAGTTGTCGATGGACATTGACATAACGTCCCCAGAGTCCACCACGAAGACTTACGTAGAGCCGTCCGCGTCTGCGGCGCTAGAGACCGCACGCTCGTTCGTCGGCCATTGTCGTGGAATCGCCGCGCACCTCCCGGTGTCTCAGCGGCTCGTGGAGCCCGTCTTGACCCCCCGCTTTGTGCCCACCTGCACAGACGAACTGCTGCGTGGATTGGGCACGCTGTCGGCTGAGCTCGGCGTGAAAGTACAAAGCCACCTCGCCGAGGCCAAAGATCAGGTGGAATGGGTGCGCGCCTTGCGCGGGATAGAAGACATCGACGTGTTTGACAAGGCAAGCCTGGACGTCCACGCGCAGCCTGACATGTCACTGACCGAGCGCGATTAGGGCAGCCTTTTAACGCCGCGCACGGTACAGGCGCACTGCACATTTCTCACCGCGCCCGATTTCGACCGGCTAACTGCCTGTGGCACGGCTATCGCGCATTGTCCCCTGTCGAACGCCTATTTTTCGGCAAAGCCCTTCCCGCTTAGGGAGGCGTTGGATCAGGGCGTAAAGGTGGGACTCGGGACAGACGTTGCCGGGGGGTACAGCCTCGACATAATGAACGCCATGCGCCAAGCTGTCGTGGTGTCGCGCATGCGGGAGGGCGAGCGCCAGATGGGTGCGTCTGCCAGTGCCAATGCGGCGGATATCTCGATCGATTGGAAAGAGGCGCTTTACCTTGCCACACGGGGAGGATCGCAGGCGCTGGGGCTTTCCGGCATGTTTGCCGTTGGCGCCCCCTTCGATGCGCAAGAGAGTGCGTCGTCAATTTTTCAATTACACCATTCCCGCTGACCGTCTCTATAAATTTAGTTCGTTTGTATGACCCTCGTACTAGTCAAGGACTAGGATCGCTCGACTATTTTGATCTGGAATCCGATCACGACGGGCTGGAAGGCGTTCAGAAACCTCTGACCTTGGAACATGTCGAGAAGTGGTGGTGCATCGGCGATACCAGAAATCGCGGGACTGTCTGGGTCCAAGGCAACGCGATAAGAAATGTATAATACGCATAAGTACTACGTGAAGCATCTGTCCATGGCAGACGGCCTGATGAAAATCAGTTGCACATGTCCAGATTGAAAAACCGGATATGACTTGATATGACATTCCCATCCCCAGACTTCCCCATTGTACATGTACTGTTGCCTGGCACTCCAAATGACAATAAATCATGTATTCATGACCGATTCATGGCTGTTGCTGACCGCGGCCGCCGAGGCCGGCTCGCATTAATATTCAACGATATATTCGGGGAACCAGGCAGTTATCTTAGCGCCCCTCCAGACAAAGCCAGAACTTTAGCCAAAAGTTATCCAAAATTGACCGTGAATTGTACATATATTTTGATAGGTCTGTAATCTCAAGAAATCACTGCACACGAGATCATTTCGGCGTGGTTAGCTCGGGTCTATGTGACATTCCAGCCGTTTTAAGCGCATTCGCCTTACCTGAGTCTCCGACCGATATGGTCGGGCTGACCTTGTAATGGAGCTATTTCCGTAGGCTTAAATTGATTTAGTATGTTATTGATAAGCATCGCATACCCCAAACTTATTGCGAGGTCAGCGAACCTGAACATAGAGTCATAGACCCATAGAGATGTTTGAAACGGTCAAAAATCAATGTGGGCATCAGAGCCTGACATACAGAGCACGACTGTTTAGGAAAGTGCCCTTCCTAATTAAAATTCAGTGAGCAGGGGTGCAATAGGCGTTATCAGTCGGCATGACGGAAGCCTCGTCCACGCCGAATCAAAATCACCCGTCCAAAATCCATTCGAAAAATTACAGATCACTGATTCTCCTCAGAGCATTGCGGAATGATACATGAATGAATATTTCGGAAAGTTTGAAGCAAAAATAACATCATGGCAGCAGATGACCCGTTGGCAGTTGTTTTTAGTCTCTGAATGTGCCACGCATAGACGTGTCCCCCATTTTCCCCGCCTAGTATTTTTTGAATGTACTTTACTGTGCGTCATGCCGCCTCTATGGCGTCGCTTCATGCTGTTGCACTGCACTCCATTTTGTGGCAGGGTCGAATCGTTTGGCCCATCACGATAATGAAATCCATAAATCTACCTCTGCTGTTCTGAGGCTCTAAAATAGCAGATCCCCTAGGCTACTGCTGGCTATTTAAAAAATGACATATGTACTGCACATGCATATTTTATTCTTTCTATTTTCACGCTCCTCGCCGCTAGAACTTGAAGAAATGCTCCGTGATCATAGGACCCCAATAATCGTGCTTGTGATGTGTGGCAGCGTGCTTGTGTAGCTAATATATAGGAATTTTTCTATACACGGAGCTGCTCAGTATAAAACATTCTATTTGTATTTTCAATACGGAGCTCCTTCAACTATACAAAGGGCTCATAAAGAGTTGTTGACGGAGATGCGGAATGGGGTCCTTGAGTAAATATTTGAAACTCCGCTATGCAGTGATTACTTCACCGTTGTGTTTCGCGACGACGGCCATGATCATTCACTTGAACTTCCAGTGAGGTTCCACCAGCTCGACTGCACATTACAACACGCTCTGGACGATCGCGATCGAGTCTAAACTTCAGCCTCATACTGCACGATCCAGGCTTCAAACACGGAACAGATGCTTGGAGCGAAGAGTGTACACACGCGTCCCGCCGAGGCATCACCGATGTTGATGTGTCAACGAGACATTCCAATTCTCCTACCAGCAAAGACAGTCATTCGGTGTCATTCGTCACTAACACCGAGCGTCGACCCCCTCTTCGGCATGCCACTTCTTCGATGCGTTACGTGCAAGCAGTGTTCTTTCCACTCTACTTCAGCTCTCGAGAAATAGAGGGTTGACACCGTGTGTTGTCGACGCCCATCATTTCAGCATTCACGGTATCATTGATGGGATGCTATTTTGGACAGCCACGCAGGTGGCAAAACCAAGGGGTCGGCATCCTCCAGATACCTCCGCAGCCACAGCCATTTATGTTTCCTTTCCCAGGGGCCATGGGAGCGCAGATGTATATTTGGGGGTCACTGGATTATTCCTCGTAATTCTATTGGACTGGCTTCTGCCCGGGTGCATCTGACAATGCTTGATCTGTGACACGGGTATATGTATGTGCCTTTTAGTATGCCAAACCTTTTTCTGATCTCCGTCCTCCTTGGTTATCATCCTACCACCTAGGGTCCCCTCCGAATTGCGCGCAGTTCTTCGCCCCATGGCTCACTCCGGCGCTACCGTCGACATCGAGCATCATACCTCTCCTCGACCCATCAAACGCGCGCGGAAGGCCAGCAATGCCGCGTCCAAGGCCCACGGGGAGCAAGAAGAGCACCAATTCGTTAACAATGTTCCAATGGACCACATATTTATCGCTGACGGAGTAGCATCAAAGAAATCGGGAGGCAAGAAGGTGCGCTCCGCTTAATCTTTGTGCTTGTTACTTTGCCTGAGCACTGAAACCGTAGGCCCCGCTATCATGTTGCGAGTGTCGGCGGTAGGTCTCTTTGCAAATTGGGGGGCAAGAGGATAGCTAATTCAGCCCTGTCATCTTTGTGGCATTCAGATTGAAGTTGAAAGTAAGTGTAACATCGCTTCGTCTGTGTTTGTTTGACCCTGAGCTATTACACCATCCATGACTTCAGTGTGACCGTAGTTTCCCTTGCGCCTCATGCAAGGTATGCATCAAATCCGAGCAAGCTCATGTCACTTTGTACCTAATGCCACGAATAGAAAAGAGGCTGCGCTGAAATCTGTCCCGATGGTGAGTCATAGACAAGATAGCCATTTCGAATCGTCTGACTGAATCCGACATGATGCAGGCGTTCTTGTCTCGGGAAAGGGGACGCGATTCATTCTGGCTAATACGGAACAGCTTCATGGAAAGATCCAAGAAATGAGCGACCGCATTCGGTCACTCGAGGAAGCCCTACAGTCGCTACACGCAGAGCACACTGCAAATCCCGACGACCCCCATCCATTGATGCGGCCCAGCCTGCTGGGTATCAAAAGCACCATGGGCCTGTACAGCGGGCAGGGCCCCACATCGGACTCTGCGTCGAAAGCGACCAGCAGCTCTCATCACGCTATGGACGTCGATAGCATGAAAGTCGAGCGCGGCTCTAGTGAGGACACACTTACCACGCCAGACACACACGGCGCTCGTGCTCAGGTACGCATCTAATTAGCCTCGAACTACGTATGTAGCCACTCTAACTGACGCGCCACAATCATAGGACGCAGAAGATCAGCTGGCCGCTGAGATTGTGCGCTTGAGCCATAATTTCCCACTCTCCGACACGATCTCCCCGGAGGGAAACCCCCGCTTGCGGCAATACATTCGGAGCCAGCTGCCTTCGCGCGAAGAGGCGGACTACCTGTGGGAGCAAGCGCGCGAGAATGCACTATGGCAATACAACCCACACCCCAGCTCAACATTCTACCCGAACCTGGCGTATCACTGCTACACGTCCGACATTGCAAATCTCTCGCCGCGCCGATTAGCATTGCTACTTATGATCTTAGCCGTCGGCTGCCTCGTCGATCTCCAAAACCGAAAGGCCGACCACCCTGACGCCGAGAAGTACCATCAGCTGGCCCGGGCGAGTCTGTGCGAAATACCTGTCATGGAAGAAACCAACGTGGAGACGATTACCGCACTGTTTTACGAAATTTGGTACCTCCTCGTTTTCTCCGACAAGAAGAAAGCCGCGGGGTACGCATGGGGCCTGATGGGACTGACGGCAAAACTCGCACAAAGCGTGAGTTTCGTTTCTGCACGCATTGACTTCCTCATTCTCACAATGGCTGCTATTTTCAGATCGGTCTCCGTATGTGTCCCCTCCCGCGAGCTACTACAGGTTTATTCTTATCACTTGTGCTGTGCGCTTGTAGATCGCAATGGTGGAAAGTCAAAGGTCATTCCTGAGGAGGTGGACAAGCGACGATCGCTGTTCTGGGAACTTTTATACCTGGATGCGCGCTTGGTGAGTCCCACAGCTCCTCGCGGCTATGGTGCGCATGGCTGACCCACAGACAGTCGTTATCGCTCGGCCGACCACCTTCACTATCTATCAATCATATGGACTGTCCCCGGCCATCCTACATTCCGGACGAGAACTGCGATCTCTCCTCTAGCTCACACTATTGTAAGCTTTCGTCACCAATTTCACAGAACGGCGGATAAATGGGAACTGACTTGGTGCCGTCAGACCAGGAATGGAAACATGCCTGTTACGAGCAATGCCTCGCACCCGTTTTGGATGCCATCTCGAAGCCTACTCTGGATTACGACACTGTGCTTGATCTCGACAGACGGATCCGGGATTTCTCTATCCCGGCCTCGCTCAGAAACAGAGATGTGAACTCACGTTCCATCGTGATGCAGCGGGCGTCTCTGTCGACGGCGCTGGAAGCTGGTATGTCCCTTTCTCTTTCTAAGTGATTGCACACGTCATATAATCTCCTTGATCTAGTCATCCTACAACTGCATCGCCAATTCTTCACCCGCGCACTGAGCGGCCCAGAGGAGTCATTCAATCGGAAGCACAAATACGCACCCTCAGTCGTGGCCGTGTTCCTCAGCGCCACGCGGATGATTGCAAACGTCGAAGAGACATACCAAAAGGAACCGCAATTAACAGCGCGGATATTGGGGTATTGGTCGAATGCATTTTCCGCTGCGGTGAGTCCCCCTTCGACCGCTTCGCGTCGCGGCACGGGCATTAGCTGCTTGCGATGCATGAGGCGCTGCGCCACGGTCTGGAGTTCATATGCTGACTACATTCGGCTGCCTGCAGGTTGCACTCTGCCTGCTCGTGTCGCGAGCCCCATTCACGTGTCTGTCACCCGCGGCGCTGCAAGAGCTAGAACGGGCCCGTCTTCTCTTCCGCTCCGCTAAGGACAGATGTCCGCGGGCCTTGCAAGTCATTGTGCGTTTGGTTTTATTCACAGAGTGTGATGTCAGGATCTAACTTGTATGCCGTGCAGCCGGTGCTCGAGACCATGATCGACAAGGCAAATCACATATACAACCGCTGGTCCGACGGGCAGGAACTGCCGACAATTGTCCTCAAACATGTCACAGATGTGGAGTACTCGCCCGACAGCGACTACGCTAACGGCGACTCCGTGTCGATGTACAACCAGCCGGTGCAGTTCGCTCCCCCGCAACAACAGTACGCGCCGCAGAAGACACAGTCGGACTCGTTCGGGCGGTCACATCGCAGCCTGACGCAGTGCATCATCGAGGCGCACCAGCGCGCGAAATCAATCTTCCCCCTGCGCAAGCCGTGCCAATGCTCGGCCAAGGTCGCGCAGCACTGCCCGCCGTCGCACTCATGGAGCCCGTTACCGAAGGGCGGCGCGCAGACATCGCCCGTGCTGCCACCGGAGCTCCCGGCTGTGCACCTCGCGCGCGTGTCACCTGGGCCTGGACCCGGAGGCTATCCCGTGAACGGTTCGCCTGTGCCGTATGGCGCCGAGGGCGCGCGAGGGTACTCGCCGGTGTCGAATGGGCACCAGTCGCAGGCGTACGGGAATCACCTACAATTCGAGGGCATCTACACGAACACTGTACTGCCGGTGGATGGACCGCCGGTGCCCTCGAATATGGCGCTACTATCGCCGACATCGAAGTTAGCCGTCGTGGACACCATCAACTTCGAGCTGGGAGCGCTCAACTCGAGCAGTGAACCCTGGATGGCATTTTTCTGAGGACAGTTTCCCGGCCTGATATCACGACTGAGTGACAAAACCCGCCATACATTATGGATCTCACTACCACTTCCCCGTCGATATTATTGACATGTACATATATTCTCACAATTTGTCGGGTTAGCTTATCTGTGCCCCATGTATACTATTCTGAACGCTGCGTGTTTCAATATTATCTGCCAAAAATGTTCGCTGATGTGTTGCACCATGTCAAGAAGTATTATGTTGCCTCGAAAATTGCGCACCTATACACTTTGCACTTCCCTCTTGGAATGTGACTCGGCACATGTAATCGAACCTATGAATAATGGAAGGCCCGCGCTGATTCGTTCCGCATCTCACGGTGTGCGCTACAAATTAGAAGCTGCAAATAGTGAATATTTGAACGTGGCACACCTCGTTTTAATCGCTGCTGGTACAACTCCTCCCTCTAGCATCCCACCGACTAATTGATAATCGCAGTAAATACAGCACAGCGACAAACAGACTGATATGGAGACAAGAAGACATGAACAAGAAGGAATGGCAAGGATATCAACACGTCTTCTCCCATTAAATCATTTTAGGCATGGAAAGAACTAGTATCTGCATCCTCCGAAGGTCACGGGTGCTGGGACGATAGAGACGGTGCGATTCTTAACGTTAATTCTAATCGCATCCCCTTCCGTTGCCCAGGCCTTTGCCCACTACACCGCTGGCTCTCTTCCCGCTTTTCTCCCATTTCCAACATGGTCGGGGGCCCCTTCGACTACATAATGGACGGCCAGGTGAATATTAGACCAACGAAGCGCGCACGAAACATCTCGCTTGCCGGCGATAGGGGAAATGAGGTGGGAGAAGATCAGGACATAAACATGGGCGGGTTGAGTGGGAAAGGGCAGGGTTCAACGCCGAATAGAGGGCGCACGGAAGACAAGAACAATCGTAAGCTCTCGTGCAAGGAATGTCGCAGGTATGTCTATATAACAAATGACCACCGTTGATTATTGAACCTAATGACTACAAGGCTAAAACTCAAAGTACGCCATCCCTCCATGTATTCAGCAGACGAGTACTGACTCTCTTTTCTATGAAAGTGCGACCGCAATTTCCCGTGTCAGGTAAGCATTGTTCATTGCACTTGGGGATAAGCGACCCTAGAGCTAAATATTACCACCAGTCGTGTGTTAAGAGGGGATGTGGGAGTTTGTGTCCCGATGGTAAGACTGCTCGTCTATTTCTGGTCAGGCGTCTAACGGCAGAATAGGTGCCCTGACCTCGGGACGTGGGAGCAGGTACTGTCTTCGTTCAGTGCCACCATCAAACAACTCTTACGCAACGGCTCTTAGGTTCATCCTCGCTGGCGCGGAACAACTTCATGACAAGATATTCGAGCTAGGCGACCGCGTGCGACAACTAGAGGAAGCCCTCGATGAGGTATACCAGGAATTATACGTCGGCAAGAACCATCCGCTCCTTGCACCAGATCTCTTGAAGATCAAGACATCGCAGGAGCTCTACGGCTCTGCCGGCCATTTCTCACCACCCGATGCGCGTGTAGAGAGCCTGCACCAGTCGGTCGGAGCGCTATCGCTCAGTTCGCAGCCCACCTATGCAGAGAGCTCGCGGCCCACCGTGTCGGCGGAGTACATGAGTCAGAATGCGCCCCCCGACGTGGCCCTCGATGTCCTGCAGCTCAGCGCAACGTTCCCCTTCCCATGGGCCGTCGATGTCAGCATGCGCCAGCGCATTCGCGAGGCCCTCCCACCCCGTGCGGAGGCCCAGCGCATATGTGAGGAGGCGCGTAGCAACGCACTTTGGCAGTGAGTTCTGAAGCATTTTCCAATATAAACGTTGCTGATACAGGTGCATCGTATTCTTAGATTCAACCTCGACTCGTCGGAGACATTCTTGCCAAACCTCCTAAACTACTGCTATTCGACACCTATCGAATCTCTCAGTCCCAGGCGATTGGCACTGCTTCTGATGCACCTATCTATCGGTTCGCTTGTCGATTTGAATCGCCCGCTCGGCTCGCTGCATGGTGAGGCGTACCATCATCTTGCTCGTGCCGCCGTGTGCGAGATTCCCTTAATGGAGGAGCCTGACTTCGACGTTTTGCATGCGCTCGTAAGCGGATCGTCTATCTTCGAAAAAATTGGTGATACTGAGGTCTAATGATTTCTTCTAGTTTTTTATGATTTGGTATCATCTTATCTTTTCAGACAACAAAAAAGCAGTCGGATACGCCTGGAACCTGATGGGATTTGTCGCGAAGCTTGCTCAGGGTGTAAGTTCACTGTCATACTCTGATGTATTTATTGCGAGGCTAAAAGTGTCCTATTAGCTCGGCCTTCGTACGTATTCCTTAACTCTTATACTCATAGTAGATCTCCCCAAAACATTGACATGACCTGCAGATAGGGATAAGCCTCGGCTGAAGACCATCCCTGAGGAAGACGAAAAGCGCCGCGCCGTGTTCTGGGAGCTGTTAAATATGGACTGCAGGATGGTGCGTTGACCCCATACCTACTTGCTGAATACATCTGACATAGATCTTATTTCTAGGCTCTCTCGCTTGGCCGCCCGCCATCGATACAGCCCGCGCACGTCGATATTAAGCTACCGACGTGCGTCGGTCCAGGGTTGTTCGTACCCCGTGAGGAGATCATATGTGCGTTAAACACTTGTCGTTCGCTGGCGAAAATCGCTGATGCAAGGCGTAGACCACGAATGGAAGCATGCGTTCTTCACTAATTGCCTTACGCCAATACTCTCGGCGGTCGTTGCCGTTCAACCACCCGAATACGCGCATATCATAGCTCTCGACCGTGCAGCGCGTGATTTTGGGGTGCCCGCCCTGCTAGATGATCATCAGCGGCACGTCACGAACCCCCGCTTCCTCGTCATGCAGCGCGGGCTTGTGACAATGGGCCGAGAGATTGGTCAGTACCGAAGCTTCCTTCTGCGTCATGCGGCACTGATTTTATTTCCATATTCACAGCCCTGCTACAATTGCACCGCAAGTACTTTACAGAAGCAATGAGCGGACCAACAGCTTTTACCCTCGCGCACCCTTGCGCCCCGTCTGTGTTCGCGACATACCTGGCCGCGGCAAGTCTGATCAGCGCAGTCGAAACGCTATTCAACCAGGAGCAACAGCTCAGTGTGCGCTTCTTGCATTTCTGGTTCAATTCATTCTCTGCAACGGTCTGTCGTCGTTTTACCACACGTTTATGCTCTTTTACTTACGTACGGATTCTGGAAGGTCACGCTGGCACTGCTGATCTCCCGCGCACCAGCAACGCCGCTTGCGGCGTTCGCGTTTCGCGAGCTCGAGAAGGCATTCCGATTGTTCAGATCGGCGGCGAAGATACTTCCGTTCAGCAACAAGGCTCTGGTGCGTGCGCAGCCCCCGTAAATCTTTAATCGTCTTTGCTCATAGGCTGCACGTAGCCCGTCATCCAGAAGCTCACGGAGAAATCGAAGCGCGCCCTCGTGGAACACCACATCTCCAGCGGCGAGCATGCTAATGCGCCTCACACGCAGCCGCAGCCGCAGCTCCCGCCCGCGCTCGCCAACGCCCACCCGCAGCTTGCGCAGGCCGCAGAGGACGCGATTGCGGCGAGCGCACAGCCGCAGCCGGCTGCGGGCCGCCCGACGGCCGCCCTTCCGGACCGTCCACTGGCAGGTGCTGCAGGCGCAAGTGCAGGAGGGCAGGAGGCATGGCTGGCCGACATATACCACTTTGGGAGCCTGGGGCCTAGCGGGGAGGAACGCTCTTTGGGCGCGGCAGCTTTGCCGACACCATTCATCCCTGCGCGCCCGCGCGTCGCTGAAGACCAGATGTTCAATTTTGACTATGGGGCGCTGAGTGCAGGACTTGTGGAGGAGACAAGCTATATGGCATGGTTTTGAAGAGGCGAATATTGGGCTTTTTTTCACCTGAAGGTTTTTTGAAGTGGTCGTATGTGATGTATACTTATTATTTCTGCGTTTTCTTCGAATCTTGGCGGGTCTGTGCTGTTATAAAATATGAAGTTGAAACTCCTGTATTTGGTTTTTGTATCATTTTTGCGCTAGAAATTTCTTATCTGTTAGTAAATTGTATCTCTCTTTATAGTTCCTAGTTGTTTATAAATCGGAATCAAGCAGTACCTCTCGAAAGACTCGTCGGTTTTCAATTTTCTGCACGTTCATTTATAGATACAAGCTATCTCCAAGTTAGGAGATAGCGTTGTATTACGTTATCAAATGCACGTCACTGTGTCGTCGAAATGTTGAAAACGCATACGTTTTGTTCCTTAACACCGACGCCATGGCCCGGATACGAGAAGTATGGGCCCCCAACCTAGAGGCCGAAATGCGAAATATACGCGATCTCATTGACCATTTCCCATATGTTGCAATGGTCGTGTCGCATTCACTTTCGCCCCTGCGTTCGCCCGACTCACTGAGGCACAGGACACGGAATTTCCAGGGGTCGTCGCGCGACCGATAGGCAACTTCAAGACGTCATCGGACTACCATTACCAGACCATGCGGTGTAATGTCGACTTACTCAAGATAATACAAGTTGGGATCACATTGGCGAACGGGGAGGGGGAATTTCCGCAGGATTGCTCGACCTGGCAGTTCAATTTCAGATTCAGTCTTGGGTGTGTTCCATGTTGTTTTTTCACTGCTGTTCGACTCAGTTAACGTATGTTGGTGGTTAGGGAAGATATGTTCACTCCTGACTCTGTAGAACACTTACAGAAGGCCGGGCTCGACTTCCAACGGCACGAAGAATTTGGCATCATCCCCAATGAATTTGCAGAGCTCATGATCACTTCTGGCATGGTTTTGTCTCACGAAACCCGGTGGATATCGTTCCACAGGTGCGTGCATATTTAGCTCACATAATTCCAAGCTGTCAGTGCGTCATTATGGAACTTCCATCCCGGACAAGCTACATGCGTTACGGCGCACCCGCTCGTCTATTATCATTTGACTGATTGTTACTTTATTCCGTGCGTTTAGCGGCTATGACTTCGGGTACTTTGTCAAACTTCTCACAGCAGAATCTTTACCGACAACCGAAGACGCATTTTTCTCTCTCCTGAAGATATGGTTTCCTACCGTGTATGACATCAAGTTTCTGATGCGGGCGTCGAAAGCTCTGAAAGGTGGATTGCAGGAGGTCGCTGACGATCTCGGGGTCAGTGACCCACATGCAATGCAGTCTAATTATCGCTCATTTACGTTATTGTCAGGTTCTGCGAATTGGCGCGAGCCAGCAGACAGGCTCTGACTCCCTCCTCACAGCGTCGACGTTCTTCAAAATGCGTGAAATCTACTTTGACGACCACATTGACGATTCAGAATATTCGGGCAAGCTTTACGGCCTCGGACAGACGTTTACAGCGTCAAACGGGCTCGCGGATCCGGCGCGCGGGGGAGTAACAATTGCGGAAAGGGACGATCGTGGGTCAGTGCGGGATGCTCACAATCAAACGCCTGGGCCAACCAGCACCGGGGCGCAACAGGCCCAAAACGTGAATATGTCCCTCGGGCCTATGTCCGCCGGTCTTCCATCTGGTATGACACCGAATTACGGGCCTATGGGAAATGGCCCTCCTGGTTATATGAGAACCATGGTCGGGGGAGGGCGATGATTTTATCTCGGTTATCTTGGGTTCCACGTTGATTATCTCGCTGTATTCTCGCTCTTTTGTATCATTTTATTGAATTCCTCTTTCCGAATACGCAATTCGACGGTGTGGGCCGCGACACACGAGTATTTTGGGCCGTTCTCTGAGTAATTCCCTACGGAGAGATGGAACACCCAAGTATATTCCCACGTGACTAGGCCTCAAACTCTAAACTTTACTGACTCTCCGATTTTAAAGAAAAATTAGGGTCCCGTGTAGTCACTTGAGCGCTACCGTGGACCTCCAAAGACCATCTCAACTCCCCACACAAATTTATTACGCTCTTTCTCCCCACTTATCGACAAATATCGTCCTGTTGCGGAAGTTATTAGCCGAAAATCAGCAATAGAACGTCGCTCGTCAAATAACGAATACCCACCTTGCAAAAGGAGGGGTAACTGCAAAGCAAAGGCCGTGAAAGAAGGCCGGGGATATTGGCCAGCGGTAGACAAGAATTGGCGCAAAGTGAGTTATCCTTGTCAAGTTATTCGAGCGGCAATTGCAGACACACCAAGTTCTACAAGTCCCATTTGCCGCTTCCTTCGGCCAGGTTCACAGAATGTTGTCCGCAGACGACAGGAAAAATTGACAACCGGAAGCGCATATCGACAGGCGTCTGGTGCCTCTGAGCCAACCCAAACGGCACCCTATGTTACGCGCTTTTTTTCCCTGGAATTACGGTTAGTTCAAAAGACTCCCGCGTTGCGAACTACTAACAAAAGTGGACGCACCTTGAGGACACATATATTCCCACTCGAGCTTACTCCCTGGTCGACGAAGGCGACAGTCGCTGATTAAATAGGGCCCCGCCCTCTAGGAAGGCTGTCTGCGGCTTGCCATGCAGTGCATGGCCAGGGTCTGCGGCCATCGGACGCTTCTTGGGTGGGATCCAGGCGTCACTATGCGGCTCGGAGCATCTGCGAGATTGGACACACCTTGATATCTGACCTGGGAGACTCTTGAGGACGACGAGCTTGATAAATTCACCTGCGAACTCTTGAGCACGAGGAATTTTCTATCGGCGCGACCGGGAGTGACTAGGTTGAAGTGGCCTGTCATCTCGCATCCGGAGGCGTCATCGCAGTCATCCATCGCAGGAGCACTTGTGCTGAAGCATACACAGTGTGTAGCCTGCAGCTGTGGGCACTCGGAAATGGGACCGCGCCGACGACACTGGACACTGGGTTGTTCAGCGCACATCCGAATGGTCTAGAGCTTATGGCAACAAATCGAGATCCGACAACAAGTGATGTATGCTGCTCCACGAGACGTCATCGCAGTCATCCATCGCAAGAGTACTAGTTCTAGAGCATGCAAAATATGCAGCCTGAAACTGCAGCACTCGGAAATGGGACCGCGGGGACGGCGCGGGAGCTACGACATCCAGCGCCAAATTATTGGACCGAAACAACCAAAGCATACTGGCACCGTGCGCAACAATCCACTCCCCGAGACGTCATCGCAGTCATCCATCGCAGGAGCACTCGTGCTGACATCGGACTTGTGCAGCCACCGCACATTACGAGCACTCGGAAATGGGACCACTAGGACGACACTAAGAGCTAGGATTATCGACACGCACTATATTCCAGACCGCGAGCCTAGTGAGGGCCAGATGACATGCTGCACATGTCCCGCTTTCGGGGGCGCCTTCACGCAGTCATCCATCGCAAGAGCACTCGTATTGGTGACGCGGACGAGCGTCACCAGAAAATACGAGGCGCTCGAACTTGGGGGACTACAGGAGGCGCCGCTGGAAGCTGGGACATGTGTCGCGTCTGTGCTCTAGAACATGAAGCTAGCCATTTCCAGACGAGATATAGGGGTGGTGGAAATTCCAAGAAGCAAAGACATGTCGGTTTTATAGATCACTGGCACTGGCGATGGTCACTTGAGCCGGTCAGACGGACGACGCGGAAAACGAGCTCCTTGCTGGTCGCAAAAATGATGTTAGCTATAATTACGGATAGCTCCATGGACACCGCAGGGTCTTACCTTCGTCAAGACGCTTCGTGCTCTGGTGGGATGTACCTCCGTTGGACGGTGGTATTTACGCGACGCCTACGGGGTGGCAGGGTACTTTGTCACGCGCTGAGACTTGTGAAGCTCTTGGATGTTAGGAGGAAGGAACTGGGAATGCTGAAAGAGAGGAGGGACTTGCGTTTTATCCGTCCTCGACTTGGCTACTTAAAGCGGAACTAACCAAGCACAAACCTGCCTCGCCTGTCCAATGGCACCTATGGACCGTGTGATGATACTCCTGAACCTGCCCCGTTTCGCGCATGTGGGATCGCACAGAGCTCATTGTTGTCGATCTTCAGGCCAAGGGCATCTTGATAGCTCCCTATCGATATATTGCTGCTCTCCGCTTATACACTGTGCCAAAAAGGGCCGACCGCGGGCGAAACACCTAGGAAAAGCAATGCGTTTTGGGACGACCTTCTATCGATCTTTTTTTTTGTGCAATGTGTACGCCACCCTCTTGGGTTCCGAAGCAGCCCCAACATAGAAGCACCCACAATTGCATCCTGACTGACTGTCGACACTGCGGAGGTTCAAAGACGTAGGATACGGAGACATGTGAAGATGACGCCGCTCTCTGGAGCAAATCTCCGTTCTAAACTGCGATTCGCGGACTTTCTGACTGACTTTGCTTTCGCATGCATGTCAAGCGCACGCCATCATCTCTTTCAATCCCACAATATCACCTACATTGGGAACCAGCTCACCCAGCGCCGGCGGGCTGTCCGTATTCGCGGCTGTTCATCCGTGAATAAAAACCTGCATTGTCTGGTGCCCTGTGCCCGCTGGTTGAGTTAACCGGGACCTCTAAAGATACGTACTCGCACATTTGGCTTTGCGCATTGCATTTTTTCTCGTTTTGAAAGGCAGATTTATCGTCAGCTACAGTCGGCGGCGGCGTCTAGACTTAGGGCCGTTGATATGCCAGCTTACCCATTTTTTTCTGGGCGGCCCTAAGGCGTCCATACGTTGACGAGGGTCTTAGAATTCGTCTCCGACTAGCGACTTTTCTACAAGTCCATATGACAAGGTACCGCGCGCAATCTCTCGAGATTAAGCGGGTAGTCGTGTTGCTTTCTCAAAATGCCTTCTCATTTCACGCCATCGTCCAATCAACTATCTCACGGACGGCTAGCTGTCTTCAAAGAAATTGCTGCTGAAAATTTATTCTTGGATTGTACACTGCACAATTCGAAGGAGATCGGCAAGTCGACTTATAACTTGGTTACCCATGAATATTCAAAAAATCTGATTACGATATAAAAATAAGTAGAGTGGCACAAGGCACGAAAGACTATTTCCTCAGGCTTGGCTGCGCGCAAATTTTCTCTTCTCAGAGGCGTTGTGTTCCTCGTGGTGCATAAATGCAATCCCCTTTGCTTTCTGCTCAATATAATACATGTCATTCACTGCCTTATACAAAGTAACAACGCTATTGACATCCCTTCTCGTAAAATGTCGCAGTCGGGGTTGCCACCGCTATGAATAGCACACTGATAAGACGGAGTGAGGGTTATATAAACTCGACCTGGTGGTGGCTAAAGTAAGTCACAGCATGAGAGATATCGGGCTGTTGCTGTATTGACTGACATAATTGCTAGGGAAAATCCCCTTCTTTCCTTGAGTATTAAACCCTAGTTCGGATCGGTCAGAAAAATGTTCTATCACAAACCGACAACAGTCTCACCTTCCCACCAGCCATCGGCGTAGCAATCTCCTCCGTTCGGGCCAGAGGAGAGTTCCAGTATATCCCCAAGTTGGAGGGTGAGTTCGTCGGAGCCTTGCGCCGTGTAAGAGTATATCGCTCGGACTGTGGAGCGAGATCACTTTGCGGAGGAATCACATCGCAATATGTAGGGCTTACCACGTTTACTACGAGTATCATGCATTGTTGTGGGCTCGTCTTCCTCACCACCAACTTGAATGATTTCCACATATGACGCAGGAACCAGGCCGCTGTTTCCCTGATGATCGACCACCTTCACCCATCCGGAACCATCATCAGCTTCGAGGATGTCAACGGTCTCGTCTTCTGAATTGGCGGGTAAATGGATCAGCGAGGAAATTGCTTTTTTGGAATGATCTACACACCATGCACATCGAGTTCAAATTCCGACGTCGCGGCGTATTCATATAATACCCTCGCACCAACGAAACCTTCGGAGGAGGCTTCTGATGATATCGATTGGACAAAGGAAGAGGCCGATGGTACCAAAGACGTCCCTCACCCCATCCTTGCATGTTAGCCCGAAATAAAAAGTAGACGGGTATGACAAATTCACCTGCTACACTCCGTTTTGAAGATTCGGTCCCCTTTCTAGCCAGCGTGGTTGTGCGAGATTCTTCTGATTTTTCACATTCTGCCGAAACCTAGCCACCCCAAAAAGCAATGCAGTCGTTAACTCCATAATTAAAAAGTCCTGTCAACGTCAGCTTATCACCTTCAATTCGCACTTCGCATGGACAGATAAGCCGCATGTTCTGCAGATCTTCCCTTGCTTGCTCAATCCCCATATCGACGACTAGCGATTCGTCGATATCGTCAGTGGTCGTTTTCCTACCAGAACACAAGGTGAATTACGCACCTTGCAATAACCACACGTAGTAGGGATAGAAAACGATGAACTCTTGAAGGAATGCGGTCGGTGGCCGCCTTCGTCATCTATATAAATTTAGTTATGTGGACCGCCATTCAAACACCGAGTCGATGGCATGTACCTCCAATAGCCTGACTGATTGAATCTATTTCCGTATTTAAAATGCACTCCGACGTCACGTATAGCGCAAGTTGGTGCTCTGCCTCAAGGTATCCCTGCAAGTGAAGTGAATGAATTTACCAGAAACACTCCAAGCGGTGTAGATTACGTCAGTTAAATCGTCGATCTCCCCTGCCAAATGGTCCGCACAATACGACGATATTCGGGTAGACAGTTTGTTAAGTTCTGAGCCTGATCATGATGGGTAGAAAATGTCAATCGGGCGGCATATGGCCGGACATGAGGACTCACGCTTATCCTGGATCAGTGGCATAAGCTCGGCCAGCTTTTCGCGGGAACGGCGCAGCTTGTTTTGCATCACGATCTTCGGCGCTGGTTCAATACTCATGGCTTCCTATGTTTCCGATCGAATTATTACGAAATAAACGACCGTCGAAGAAATGCCTACTGTGTCATAATGAATAGCTGAGGATTCGAATTTCCAGTCACTCGGAGCGGCGAACACTCTGATGTTGTAAGTTGCAAAAAGATCTTGATCTTTGGACACGTTCACCTCTTCACACTTTCCTTGCGAGCTACTGATACGCCCCTGAAGGTTTTTTAGATGGTTCAATTGGATTTGATGGGCGTGCACGACAATCTTGACGAATCGTTCCATAAGGCGGAGATGAAGAGCCTCTGATAACAGAAATAATCAGGAAAACTATTATCTTTTTCCAACCATGCTTACGCAGTTCCTGAAATACATAAACTATTAACTACATGAGAAATGATACAAATTTTAAGCTCACATTCTCAAGATTTCGGACGTCGTCATCATAGAATTTCGCCTGAGCTCGGTTAGCAACTGATATGGCTATCAAGTACGCGCTACAAAATGTATTCGTCAATTAGGCTCTCAGGCACATTTGAAATACGCGTACTTTTTGGCATCCATCATATCATTACGTTGTTGTTCTGCCTGTTTGGCTGCTCGTTCAGCGTGCTTGTCATCGTTTGCGCGTCCCTATTGGAGTTTGATAGATTATCGCGGTTAGCTCGTTATGTTACCAAGATAATCTTCGGTAGACCTGCCTGCTTCTGTCGAAACGATTCAACTTCGACGCATTGCTCATCATACTATTTGACATGAAAGAAGAAAATTGCAGCCGATGTCCGCTCGGAATGGAGGTACCCCTACCTTTTGTTTACTCTGAGGAAAGATAACGCTTGTTGAATTTGTTGGCATAATCGATTAATGTTTGGGAAAGTCCTGACCTTAGATCTGTCTGAGTACGCGCGATCTCTGTCAGACAGTAATTTTTGGAAGAAGGAAACCTCCTGTTCGACCGCTGTTTAGACACAGAAGAAGCCCCGTCTATTTCGTAACTTATCGATTGACGAACCTTTTTCTTAGCCTCCTCATTCCGTTTCGCCACTATCTTCAGCGTTTCAATCGTTTCCGCCGTGATTTTATCAGCGAAGTTTATGTGGTCCTGAGCGGAATTGGCTATCGAGTCTATAATTGCATCATATGCACGCTCCAGCGAGCTATATTAACATCAGAAGACGCGTTAATATTAATTAAAGGCTCTACCCGTGATAGACAGACGCTATTGAAACTGACCTTTGCTTGAGGGTACCCTCGTCCCAGGTTTTGGTGGGGTCTGCTCCGAGGACGAATGCTGCGCAAGTTTTGGCCTTGCGCTCAGCAGCCTTCCGGGTCAGAGCCTGTAGCTTCGCGGCATATTCGCGATCTAGAGCCGCGCGTGCCGTGTATAGTTCGCGAACCTATATGATCGCTAAATGTGATTTCGAACAACCACTTCTTTGCGGGAAGCTTACATCGTCAATGGCTTGAAGATTAGCATCGAACAGGTCCACAATCCTGTCGAATTGGTCCTGTATTTATCGTCGTGATCAGCGATTCCGAGCCCGAGGCGCCGGAATGTATATGATATGAATGATGAGAGTCTCATTTACTGGAAGTATTTCCCCGAAATTGAGTATCTTTGAAGTTTCAGTCATTTGAGGTGCCAGTTCCTGTGGTTTTCGGGTAAAACGAAAGCGACGCCAGGGAGGATGACGATGAAGAGTGAAGATACGGTAACATTGTACAAAAGCCGAGTCGCTACGGTCTTAGGTTGACCGTTGCACGGGATTACTTATTCAGGACATAGTCATGTGAGCTGTTCCTTATGTAATAAATTCACGTCGTCCGTTCGAAACCCACGCAAGACATAAATGTTCTCCTCGAACTACTCCTAATCAGTAACTTCCGCTGGCACCGTTTTCATCCAGTTTGATTAAGAACTTCAAGCTGAAAATTATCCATCAACATGCAAGACATAACTTGCAAGCCGTAACAACTTGTTCCTTGGGTTCAAGTTTCGGAATTTACAAGGAGTAGTTCAAGCATACGCCTCGGCAGCAACCCAGCACTGGAGTTCTCGATCCAGCAAATTTACAGGCAAATAATTCCAAGGCAGAGTCAACGCTCGCGCACAGCGTGGGGGACCCACATGACCCTCAAAGAAACGAGGCAAGGGTGGGGCAAAGGGTGTTCTTGCCCACTATTGTGGGAGTTCGCCTGTTTTCCTGCATTATGCGCCACGCATATATTACCTGTGCGCCGGAAATGATCGTGAGTGAATGAAATTTCTGGCGACGGATGTGGGGACATTTTTCTTTGCTCGAGCCGTTAATGACGCCGCGGGCATGTTTCCTCCACCCTTGTAGCAATGGAGAGAGAGTGCCAACAGCGTGCCATAGCTTAAACCTTCCGGAGATCAAGGGGGTATGTCGGCTCTGCTCGAGGTGGATGCATGCGCCTGCCCGTTGCAGCGTGCGCCGCGCATGACTTGACACGCGCTTCCGGGTCTCAGCCGTTTGTGCGGGTTTAGCATCCCATGCGAACCATGAACCGCAGAGGTCACGACATTCCATCAAAATTTCAAAGTGCAGGCTCAGTGCGAAGTTGAGAATTTCTGGAGAGGCGACCATAGAACTTCATGCAGAATCAGTTCTCGAGGTGGCGTGGTAGTCCAGAAGGAAAATGTTCATTGGAATTGAATATTGAAGCGTCGTCATGAATTCTTATTGCAGTGCGAGGTTCCCGTCTAATGTTCTATAAATTTCGTAGATGAGTATCTACTTGATGTTTTCTGGATCCGGAAGGCAAAGAAAGGCGTCGTAATAGCAGCGGTAAGCCTGAGAGACTGACAGCATTTTCCCTGATTTAGACTTGAAAAAAAACGTGCTGCCTCCGGGCCGCTTTGTCCATTCGAGGCTCCGCCAACCCTCCGCTTTGCCTCCGCCATCGGTAAAAAGGTGAATTCTTTATATAGGACCAAAATCCGTTGTATACCACCGGAATCCGTTACATAGTTCAAAATAATTGGGTTCTGCTAAACATGAAAGCGATTCCATGTATTGTTCAAAATAATTGTACCTTTACAATGATTACAGACCTTACAAGGCCGATACAATTTTTCTCAGTATTACAATCCACCACGAGAATTTGGTAGTATATATCCTTACATCACAATCTAGAAGGTTTTTGAGTATAAAAGCCATTCGAATCACTCGTACCAGGCACGAATCAGATTTAGTAAAATCAATTAAAATTAGGCGGCACGACTACACCGATACAGTAGCTAAATAATAGCCACAGTAAATGATACCCCCACAGGCCACTTCCACCGCCTGTCATCACAAAAGCACGCGCAGAACCTAATCCACGACAATGAAATATAGAAACTAACACGGGAGCAACTTTGTCGTGCGCCCGGTACCTACGCGCAACGGTCTTGAAGACAAATCACTCAGCGCAGAGGTTGTTGGCGGCATCGCTGGGAGTGCTCGTATTAGCTTCAACATCTACGGTGAGGCACAGAGAGGAAGGGCTTACGTTGGGCTTGCGTTTCTTATGAGCAACGGCAGCGACAAAATTCCTGCCGCCCCCCGTTGATCCTAGCCCATCAGTGCCGGGGAAAGACAGACGAGACACCACCCACGCAGTACATCTCGCTACGGATATCGTTTCACCTGTTTGCCTGGCTCTTACGCAGCGGCATCTTGATGGACGAAACTGCACTGCTGCACTGTCGCCAATAGGCCGCTTGTCTTCGTTCAAAGGTGGCAATTTGCATCAGGCAGTCGGACAAGGCGTACTGCGTACGTGACCTCTACTGTCGCGGTGGCGGAAGTACTTCCACAGCGTACTACGCTGTTCTTGCATCACTGTGGGCCACTACCATCACACAGTGTCAATGAGTACGAATAAAGTGTCACACCTGTAGCTTTTATCATCGGGATTATAAACTTACAAGAGGTAGCCACGGTCAGTGAAATGACCAACTATGATCAACAGCCGCGGGTCAACACTCCGTGACAGCGGAGGACTAGCTCACCGTAGACTGGAAGCTGATAACCTTCGTATATGTGCTTTAGAAAGTGAATTGGGGCCAACTATGTAAGTATAAGCGCATATATGCGGCTTACATGCTAAGAGTCAACTTACGGGTATCTAGTCTTTGCTTGTGCGCTATGGAACACAGCGCTGCCCAAAATTCATGACATGGGTAGTAACACTTACTCAGATGTAACTATGAGTTCGTAGAGGTATAAATCAAAGTTAAAAAGATAAAAGCTTTTCAGATTAGAGGATGATACGGTCAGCTATATGGATCTCCGCGAAGGCAACACGAAATGCTCACGAACGTTGGGGTTCTCGAGGGACAGGTGGAATACAAGACTGGTGTTGAAGACGCTAGAGAATGGCAGGAGTGGAGGGCAAGGCATAAATGCTAAGAGAGTAGATAAGGGAAGGAGAGGGGAAGAGGGAAGGGATGGTGGTGGTGAAGACGAAAGAGGCGCGTCGCGTTAAGTTGGAAGAAGGGAGAGAGTGCTGGCGCTCAACCAACCCAGCCAAAAGGCGTGTTTAGAGATGGCCATCCATCTCTAAACCC
>JAEKIV010000372.1:0-32647 GCA_016801325.1 Hypholoma fasciculare
TAGCCTGGGAAATGCTTATCGAATGCTTGACCAGTATAATAATGCAGTGGACCAGCATCAAGCTGCATACAGGCTGTTCAGTAAACTGCAAGATAAGCTTGGAATGGCAAATGCTTCCGATAGCCTGGGAGATGCTTATCGAATGCTTCACCAATATAATGATGCAGTGGACCAGCATCAAGCTGCATACAGGCTGTTCAGTGAACTGCAGAGTAAGCTTGGAATGGCAAATGCTTCCAATGGCCTGGGAGATGCTTATCAAATGCTTAGCCAGTATAATAATGCAGTGGACCAGTATCAAGCTGCATTAAAGTTATTTACTGAACTACAGGATCAATCTGGCATGACAATTACTTCCAATAATCTTGAAAATGTATTGCAAATGCATTAATAATCTCACAATACTGCACCAAGCCAACATCAAGCTCCATATGGCTTGCCATCCAAGTTGCCACTGATCCACCTTCATAGTAAATCTTTTCAGTATCACTGCACAAATTCAAAAATGTATCTTCCATATTTTTAATTGCAATTAAAAACATTAATATTCTATAACTTGTACTGCAAATTAAGTCTGAAACATGGAATATATTAACATGTTTATTGTTGTAAGTTTTTTTCTGATACAAACATTCGAAATGACAATTTACTCAAAATTTACTTATTAATAACAATGTAATTTGAATGTATCTTGCAATCTAATTTTATTTCCAAATATGTTTTGAGGATATTTATGAAATGTACAGGCATTTTTTTTGTGTAGCCACAACATAACATTGTAGACAGGAACAAACTCAAGCTACTGTTCCCAACACACACCTGACTTGGAGGGCATGTAAGTCTACACTGCCTAGTAGCAGTGGGACAGTGTCTCAATAAGCTCTCACAGTGCTCTTTCTCTCAGATGTATTTCAATAAAATGTCATGCATTGTAAATTTGTACCTTGCATTGTCTTCCCAAATGCAGATTCTAGGCAGGTTCATGTTGCAGTATGTGAAGAATCACATGCTATCTCTTATACCGCGTCGCGCGGCGGAGAAATGCGGCTGTGTGGCGATAAAACACGTGCGGAGACGGGGAATCGAAAAGCCGGAGATAAAAATGCCTCTCTAAGTCCCTCATACGTACAACCGCTCGCCCAGCGTAAGGGCAACTGTATTCGCTTTTGCTCATGCTTAGATTCGCTGCTAGTCGCCTGCCCCGCCCGTCACCCAGAATGTTGAGAACATCGTCGTCATCATCGTCGACGTCACTAAGCCCCCCACCGCCCGGCTACGTCGCCGACCCCACCGCGCCGCCAATGCTGCGCTACCAGGCGTCGCTGCCCCACCTCCCCGTTCCGGAGCTCGCCGACACCTGCGCCAAGTACCTCGAGTCTGTAGAGCCATTGCTTGCTCCTGCTACGCTTGCGCGGACTCAAGCCGCCGTGGCCGACTTCCTCGCGTCGCCCCTCGCCGCTGAGCTCCAGCGGCGCCTCCTCGCACGCGCGGCGGATCCCGACACACCCAACTGGCTCAGTGAATGGTGGAACTCGGCTGCATATATGGGGTACCGCGATCCCGTTGTCGTGTTCGTGAGCTACTTCTTCGTGCACGTTGACGACCGTCTGCGCCGTACCCCCGAGGCGCGTGCAGCGAGCCTCCTCGCAGCGCTGCTGCCCTTCCGGCGCCTCGTCGAGACCGGCGAGCTTGCGCCCGACGCGGTACGCGGAGCCCCGCTCTGCATGGCCTCCCTCAAATGGCTCTTCCACGCAGCGCGCCACCCAGAGAAGCCCGAGGACACACCGACCAAGTACGACCCACTGACACACAATCACGCCGTCGTCTTGCGCAAGAACCGCTTCTTCGTACTTCCCCTCACGGGTCCGGACGGTGCCGAGCTCTCCGCTGCGCAGCTCGAGGCGCAAATTGCCAGGATCATCGACACGGCAGGGGAGGGCGCGGCGACGGCGCCGGCGATTGGCGCGCTGACTGGAGACAACCGCGATTTGTGGGCAGACAATCGGCAGGCGCTATTGCGCGCCAGTCCGAGCGGGAATAACGCGGCTGCGCTCGAGGCGATCGACAGCGCGATGATTGTTCTCGTTCTCGACGACAGCAAACCGGTGACGCGCGAGGACATCAGCTGGGCAACGTGGGTCGGTAACGGACGGAATCGCTGGTATGACAAGCACCAATGTGAGTCTGCTTCCCTTCCTGAATTCGTTTTCTTCCCCTGTTTTTCTTCTTTTCTTGCGTATTCTCTCGTCATGTAGGCAGCCGAGTCCGCTTCTCATACTGTGCATGTATGCATGCATCACACGGCCCCCCTTCCGTTTCTTCTGGAGTCTTGCATAAGGCTCTCCGTTCCGTCGATGTCTATCATTTATTCTCCTATTTCGTGATGCCGGTGTGGCTCATCCAGCATCCAATGCATGTGCCGGAAACGTTTCCCAGCTTCCTGAACACGGACCTCCGTTATGCAGCGGTTGGTCTGTGTGTGCTGTTTATATTCCAGATACTCCGCCTTCCGTTTCTGCCGCCACGCATACGTGCCCGTATAGGATCACTCGAGACCCACTTGACTCTCCTTGTCATCCCATCCACGGCCTCCCGCTCCGCAGTGGCGTCGCCCTGTTCCGTGGCTCAGCCTAGGCTTTCGGTGACGAGAAAAGAGTTTGATTATATGTGTTTTCTGTCTGTATCTTCGGGACCTGGTCCAGAACTTATATTTATGCCCATTTTTTGCTTTTTTTTGTGGAGCGGGGAGGGCTTTAACGGCTTGCCTAGTTGGCCTCATGACTTCCCTATGGGACATGTGAGCTGGCGTTTCTGTCGCTTTTTTCGTAATCTGTCCTAGCAGCCATTTACTGATCATTCTCCTTGTAGTGATTGTGTATGATAATGGACGCTCCGGCTTCCTTGGCGAGCACTCGTGTATGGACGGAACACCCACTTTACGCATGAACGAATTCATCCTTGGAGCTATCGCTGCTGGCCAGGTTCCCCTCACCACTCCTGCCGATGCTGCTGCTGCTGCGCCTGCACTTCCCCCGCCGACCGAGCTCACATTCGACATTACTCCACCCCTCGAAACCGCGATCACAGAGGCAGCACAGCGCTTCGACAAGCTCGTCGGCGAGCACGAATTGCATGTGCTTCACTACGAAGGCTTCGGTTCGAAATTCGCCAAGGCGCACGGGGCGTCGCCTGACGCGGCGGCGCAGCTCGTCAAGCAGCTCGCATGGCACAAGATGCACGCGCGGCCGGCGGTGACGTACGAGAGTGCGCAGACGAGGCGTTTCGCGCGCGGGCGCACGGAGGTGATCCGCGCAGCGAGCTCTGAGAACAAGGCCTGGGCGGAGGCAATGCTCGCACACCCGCCACGCCCGTCTCACGAGCTAAAGGCCCTGTTCGACAAAGCTGTCGTGCGGCACGGGCGCACGGCGGCGGCGGCTGCTTCGGGCCAGGGCGTCGACCGGCACCTGTTCGGTCTGAAGAAGCTCCTTGCAGAGGGGGAGAAGATGCCTGCGCTGTACACCGATGCTGCGTTTGCGGCGAGCAGTCACTGGGAGCTGTCGACGAGCCAGCTGAGCAGCCGGTTTGTCGATGGGTGGGGGTACGGCGAGGTCGTGCCAGATGGGTATGGGCTTTCGTATGCGATTGGGGACGATTATATCCGCTGGACGATCACGAGCTGTGGGCAGGAGGGGGCGGTGCTTAAGCATTTCCTTGCGGAGTCGGCGACGGAGGTGAAGCGCATGCTTGAGGGAGCGGCGCGCGAGGAGAAGAAGGCGGCGCCGAAGCTTTAGACGAAAATTAAGGAGAATATATCCGGCGGTTATACCCTGGATGGATGGATTAGAAATTTACTTATTTAATACATGTAGGCGCGCAGCATACCATATCTAGCCTTGCTAAATACTTACCTCTGCAAGCTCTGAAGAAGCCGCGTTTTGCAAACTTCATTGATCCAATACTCTGAACCCAAGTAATGCGTAATCCTGACGCGATTTCCCAATGCGTATTTTTAGAGACGCTTATATACCAGCGACCCAGGATAATCCCCGCAGAATCGAAACGGTACTTATGACCATCATATTCTGGGACATCGCTTCAACAGTGGGACCTTGGTCTCCAAACACTTGGAAGGTCAGGTACGCTCTCGTCCCTCAGCGCAGTCGTTCCCTCGCTGCAACCCATCCCCGACAGATATTGTCTGAATCTCAAAAAGATCCCGTACAAAACAGAATGGATTGAGTACCCCGACATCGCAGCGCGCTGCCAGAAAGTCGGTTTTACACCGTCAGCGACGCGCGTTACGCGCAACACCGGGACGTTCTTCTATACCCTCCCCGCGATCCACGACACCGCGACCGGCGTGTACCTATGTGATTCCGCACGCATCGCGGAGTACCTCGAGGCGCAGTACCCCGCCGGCCCGCGCATCTTCCCGCATGACACCATAGGCCTGCAGATCGACTTCCACGACCGGATGAGTGCGAAGCTCAGCGCGCTGTGGGACTTCGTCGTCCCCGCGATGCTACCTCACCTTGTCCCCGCGAGCCAGGAGTATTACCGCCGCACGCGCGAGGCGGGGTGGGGCGTGCCGTTCGACGAGATCGCGCCTGCGGGCGAGAGGTCCGTGGAGCAGTGGGACAAGGTGCGCGCGGGGTTCGCGCAGGTAGCGGCCTGGTACGCCAAGAAGCGCGACGAGGGCCCGTTTATCATGGGTGTGGAGGTGAGCTGGGCGGATTTTGTGGTGGGCGCGCATTTGGTGTGGTTAAATAAGGCGTGGGGCGAAGACGATCCGAAGTGGCAGGCGGTTATGCAGTGGGACGATGGAATGTGGAAAATGCTCTTCGATGCGTTGAAGGAGTATGGAGCGTCCGACTAAGGCGTGTCAGATTTTTAGCCTTTGAATATCAGAATGCTCTGCAGAAGAAGTTATAGGGCTGAATGCAAATATCCCTCATTAGCTTGTTGATAGATAAACATGCGAAAAAACCAGGTCACCACGCGCTTCCATATTATCAGGGCGTCGTTTTGATTCAAATCGAGCTGCGCATTGTCAGGAGTTCAACTAGAACGCTATATGGATTTAGTCAGCCGCAGATTTCCTTGTCGAATTATCTCTGTATAAGACGTCTCCTTAACGGCGAACTTTCCGTGCACTCATTCTCCACAGCCTAGCCATGACTATAATTTTCTATGATATCCCATCCACGGTGGGGCCATGGTCCCCTAACACATGGAAGGTTAGGTTAGTGTGCTCATCACTTATGGTGTCGTCGCAACGCCTGATCTCATTATTAATTAGGTACTGCCTCAACCTCAAGAAGATCCCATATAAGACAGAGTGGATCGAATATCCCGACATCGCCGCGCACTGCCAGAAATTGGGCATCGCAGGGACAGGAAAGACGCCCGGAAAGTCGGGGTATTACACCCTCCCCGCAATCCACGACCCTGCGACGGGCGTCTATCTCGCCGACTCGCCGCGGATCGCAGAGTACCTCGAAGCGCAGTACCCCGGCACGCCGCACATCTTTCCGCATGGTACCATCGGGCTGCAGATCGACTTCGAGGATAGCACAGATGCTCAGCTCGCCGCGCTGTGGAGCTTCGTCATCCCGCCCGTGTGGAACATCCTCAACCCCGCGAGCCAGGGGTACTTTCGCGAGACGCGCGAGAAAGCGTGGGGTGTGCCGTTCGACGATATTGTGCCCGTTGGGGAAATACGCGCCGAGAAATGGGCGAAAGTCGAAGCGGGCTTCGCGGCGATAGCGGGGTGGTACTCGAAGAAGAGCGACGAGGGCCCATTCATAATGGGAAAAGCAGTGAGCTGGGCTGACTTTGTGTTGGGTGCCCATCTGCTGTGGTTCAACAGGGCATGGGGCGACGACAATCCGCTGTGGAAAGCAGTCATAGAAGGGAATGGGGGCGTTTGGAAAAAGTTGTTCGATGCTCTGAAAGAATATGAGACCATTAATTAGATGTTCGGAACTCTAAATACCCCTCAAAAGTTCAATCAATATCATGTCTAAAAACCACGTCCAAGTAGAGCCGATGCGACCCTACATTACGCAGGTAGCCCTTCTTTCTCAGACCCCGTATCGGAAGAGGCGGTGGTGGGAGCGATTCTGTCAAGACCCATACGGCGACCGAGCAACCGCCCAGGATGCAATGCGTTGGCGCTATACATGGCCAGCGTAATCATTCCACCATCGAGCCAATCTGGAATTTTCAGAGTTACAATCCAACGAGCATTGACAGCAGCGGTGGGTGCTCACTGAACAGCCTTTGTGTCTTGATGATCCTGCCGGCCCACCCGTCGCTGAGCTCGATCGTTCGATACACGGCACTGCGGTAGACACTATATTTAGCAGGGAACATAAAAATATTTGCGGAGCACTTGCCGTATGAAAAGCAAAGTCGTACTGAATACCAAACCCGCAGTCATTAAAGTCGTACGTTTCGTCAGAACTTCGCCCCCAGGCATCGTGTTCGCGGGCGCCTCGCTATTTGGAGCCTTTCTCAAAGGCCAGTCTGCCGCGTAGCGGACGTAGAACTCCGTAGCACACATGGCGTAGAGAGTGATTGTTACTGAAATTGGCTTGTCAAAGGGGTTTTGCGCTCCAGCCGAGCTACTCACGAAGTTGGAAACTGATTCCTCCCAGCATGATATGGCCGCCCTATTAAAATTAGATGTGAACCATGGACACAGTAACCCAATGATGCTCACCAGAGCCGGGTTCAAACCATTCCCAGACGCCACAGCCGCCTTCCCGCCCCCGATTGCTTGAACAATTAGCGATATAACGTCCTACAACTGAGAGTCAATACCAGGCGGTGCATTGGAAGTCGGGTAAAATTTGACTGACGCAGGTGCAAAACAAAATTGTATCTGTATCACCATCAGAAATGAATTGCATTACTCGAAACAAGTGTGGTTTGTAGCTTACACATTCTGGGACTGAGCCGACTGTACTGTGTCCCTAGGCGTCGGATTAGGGCTCCGAAAATCACAAAGTTGGCCGCGAGGAAGGGAGTCGGACCGAGGATAGTTGCTGTGATTCTTCATGTGGGTCAGATCGAACTATTCGACGAAATATCGTGCTGTTGTGAACTCACTGTATTTCGAAAGGAGTAGAGAAAAATGGCGAAAAACTTGACCACAGTCTCGCCGACCAGCCTATAATTTCAAGAAGGCCGCACAAGCACACTGTTGGCAGTAACCACCACATTCGGTAGTACGACGCCTGGCCAATGTGAAGAACTACAGTCGTGTGAGCGCCCGTTGCAGGATGTGTTCACAAAGTGACATACCCGTCGTTATCGAGTAAAGAACGATGAATAGAATTGCAATCCACTCAGTAGGAATGTAGTGGTATGGCATGATTTTGAACTCCTTTAGGTGACGAACTTCGAACATTGACGACGCTGCGAACAATCCTCCCTGTCAGTTAAACGGAAAACCGACTGCGTTTATGCGATGCGTACCCATCTCAATCACTGTGGACATGTCTGGCGGGAAATGGATGACGGTCGGAGTCGGGGGACAAGGGTGCGTCGTCCTTGAGGAGAGTCAATATATTCAAGTTGATGACATCCCTAATTCCTTTGCACGATCGTTTCACAGCTTCGTCGTGCCTTTGGGCCTCCTCCGTGCGAGAATGTTATCAAAAGGAGAGCATTTTCGGTCTCCTCGGCACCAAAAATACTCTATAGACCATTGTAATTTTTCCGCAGCTCGGGGTACCGGCATATCTTACCCGGAAGGTTTATGACGATTCGGCCAGGGTTTGCGACTTTTATATGCTTTTTACACTTGACACATGGCGTTCATGGAGCTGAGAGCTTGAGACTTTGGGAGTCCCACACGCCGACGTCGACAGTATTTATGAACCTATTTACCTATCAACTCCAGTCCAATAATTCGAAGTCCTTATTGAAAAGACCTACATTGAATTTAGCGATCTTTCTTGGATAACTGAATCCCATGGATGTCCTGCGGTGGCGCATGTATGTCGCTTGTTGAGGGAATAATTATGTCTCGCACGCTGCCAGTGTTTCTCAGCCGAACATGCGCTCTGGTAATCCGAGCATCGTCATCGGGGCGTGGGCGAGCGAGGTTTCTCCCAACAGCGAGACTCGACCTGCGCAATTCTGGCCTGGGGGCGTAGGTCTTGATCCTCCCTTTTACGGCATTTTGAGGAGTCTAGTGTCCTGACTCCTGATTCCTGAAGCCGCCTGCCACCGAGTCGATAGTCCAGAAGTCAAGATGTCGTCCAAATGTGCGGTCAGGGATATTCATGAGTACAGTCGTGTCAGAGATGTTCTTCAGATGGTAGGCCAGACGACTTAGTTCATGAAAGGAATGCGAACCGACTGTCCACAAAACAACGTTGGATGACCGTGTCCGGTGGCAGTGGTATGTAGTCGGCTGTTACCGCGAAGATCACGTGACTTGGATCCTTGTCTCCCCCAAATCTGCCAAATTGGCCTTTGAACTGAAGATAAGGATTCAAAATTAATTGTTGCTGCAGCTTATTGAAAAAGGAAAAAATAAAAGTGTCTATGCTCTAAAACATGCAATAACTTTACCATACAAATGTACTCAAGGAATAATATTGAGAAGATCGGGCCGTTTTATGCCGAGATCACCGGACCGAATGTAAATGACGCGTCTCCCGACACGCGTTCCAGGTAACTCTGATTTGTATCTTGACTCTTTCCTATAACTTTCATCCTCACCTAACTGCCCCTACACCCTCACTAATCATCGGAAATTTGGAACCATATACGAAACCTGCACCTAACTCATAGAACATGGCTTCTGTCAAATTATATGTTTACGACCTCAGCAACGGAATGGCGCGCCAACTTTCGCGACAGCTTACAGGAAGGCAGATCGATGGAATTTGGTAAGTAATTTGTCAAATTGAAAGACTTACACCCATAAGTAAGAGGACTTTCCAGGCATACGTCTGTGGTAGCATTTGGCAAAGAAATATTCTATGGCCAAGGAATCAGCATCACGGAGCCAGGGCGTTCGCATGTGAGTCGATCTCCTTCGGATAATGGGATTGCGTAGTTGATTCATGGTGTGCGCTATAGCATGGGGAGCCCATGCAAATTATAGATATGGGAGAGACGGCATTAGATGAAGAAACTTTCGATGAATATATCCAAGAAATGAGGCAGCATTATACGGCCGACAAAGTACGTACGTGTATCACATTTTATGCGATGCAGTGACCTTACGTGGGAGTAGTACCACCTACTAGGTATGCTGTATCTGCTACATGCAATTCCTGTGCCAACTCTAACCGATTTTAGAATTTAACTGCAATTCATTCACCGACGACTGTGTCGGTTTTTTGACCGGCGGGAATATCCCACCGTTCATCAAGGGTGCGTCGCTATTTTCAATGCATGAATGAGGGCCATATCTAAGCGTCGAGCAAGCATAGACCTTCCAACTGATTTCTTATCAACACCGTTCGGCGCTGCGCTGCGCCCAACGATCGATGCCATGTACCGGCGTCCCGCTGCAAATGTCGCCCCTTCTCCAACTGCACCATCTGCCCCGGCTGCAACGAACCAACAACTCGCCGCATCTATCATCCAAGCCGTAGCCGCACAGGCACAATCAGGCGCTGGGGGACCAGCTCAGGCTGCGCCGCCAACGCAGGTGACAAATTCCCTCACAGCGCCCATGCATATCATCACCAATCCCGCCTCGTTCAACAACTTTCTCAAGAGTCACCAAGCCGCGGTCGCTTTTTTCACGAGTCAAACGTGTCCGCCGTGTAAGATGATCGAGCCGGTGTTCGAGCGCCTGGCTGAAGAGAAGGGCCCGCATGGAGGCAGGAATGGGGCTGGGTTCGCTAAGGTCGACATCGATGTGGGGATGGGGAGGAACTTGGCCTCGGAGTGGGGGATCAGGGCGACTCCGACGTTTATGTTTTTCCTTGGTGGCAAGAAGGTATGCTCAACTTTCGTTAATATTCGAAAGCTAATACTAATAATGCTCAGGTTGACGAACTGAAGGGCGCAGACCAGGGCGAGTTGAGGACACAAATTGATCTGCTGCTTTTCCAGGCATTCCCGCGTATGTCTCCTCATTCTTCTTCCAATTAGAATCTATATCTCAGAGTCCGATAGCACATCCACATACGGCGGTCCCCATGCCTGCTATTCAGGCTCTGTCGATGAAGCTGATTATATTTTCCCAAGTCCCACCCATAGACACAGTTTTATCGAAGCTCACTGCATCCATCGACTCTTCTTCCACAGCAGTGAAGGAGAACATCAAGTCGACCCTCACGAAAAGCGTGGTTCCATACCTCAAAGCAAGGTTTTCTTCATCTAACGCATCTGCTCCCCTTCTCTCCGCAAAGCCAGAGATGCTCGTTGCGTGGGTACAGGCAAGCGTCACTTCTGCCGGTGCTCTCCCAATCGGTGACCTCTTCCCCCTCGTCGACATGTGGCGCCTGGCCTTCCTCGATCCCGCAGTAGGTACTTGGACCGCGCAGCTCATCCTCCCGGCTTCGAGCACGCCTAACCCCGCCACCCTGTTCCTCGGTAAAGCGGCCGTCGCGAACAACGCCCGCGCAGGAGACAAAGGCGCTCGTAACTTCCTCCTTACGACACTAAGGCTCCTGTGCAACGCGTTCTCCTCTCCGACACTTGCACGGCGTCTGCTGCAGGATGTCAGTTCACGTGCAGCGCTGACGGAGGTACTTGTGCCGAGTCTGCTGCACGCGGACGCGCAGGTGCGCACGGCGGCGGCGAGCCTCGCGTTCAATGTCGCGGCGACGGTGCAGGTTGCGCGTGTGGAGGCGGTGCGCACTGGAAAGGGCGGGCGCGAGGAAGATGAGGATGGCGAGGGCGCGGAGGAATGGCGCGTTGAGATCGTGAGCGCGCTGCTCGAGGCGGTGGACCGCGAGAAGGCGAGCGAGGAAGTCGGTGCGTCGTCCTTTCACTAGTGTCAATTTAGCACGAACTTACTTGCTTATTCTGTTCCTCTGGGAATTTTAGTCCACCGCCTTGTCGCAGCGCTCGCGTTCTTCCTGCGGCTCATGCCGGGGTACGAGGCGCAGGTAAAGCCGCTCCTGGAGGTGCTGCAAAGCCGGGACATCCTCAAACGCAAACTCACGAAAGGGGATGGGTGGGACGGGGAGGGGGGCATCAGCAAGAAGGACGCGCGCAAGCTTGTGAGCGAGGTCGCGGAGAAGCTGTGCGCGTAGGGCAGAATGGGGATGCGGGACAGGGGAGGAGAGGGGAGGATCCGTCTTGCGATAACGGTTTGCTGTGTATCTGTGCACTGCTTTGATGTAGATGGATTTTAGGACTTTTTAGGACTCTGAGTACATAGAGCTGCGGGCAGCTGAGAGAGCTTTAAATTCCAGCTGGGTTAATTGAGCGTTACTTAGCGCAGAAACGCTGAAAGCCCAATGTATGTGTAGCGTCTGTCAGACTTGGCTTTTCATTCTGCATAAGCTGATGAGCTTGGCATATCTTGAGTCGTACACAGCAATCTGCAGAAAGCGTACCTGTGGCAGCTGCTCCTCGCAGTCAGCGGAACTTTTTAATCCGCAGGTGATTACAGGGCTTTACAGGGTCTTCATGCATGTACTTAAAGAGGAGCAATTGCGGCCTTATCTCTGCCTCGCGCTTCTTCCCCACCAAGTACAGGTGAGCCCTTAGATCTTTAGAGGCCCTCAATTTTTTGTGCCTGTCCCTCTGCTTACCGCTCCCGACAACAATTTTCAGGCTCCTACGCAGTGCCTATCCAAACGCGGACCAAGAAATCCGAGGGAATTATACAATTTTCGATGTCGAGCTCAGAAGAGAAGCTCAAGGATCTACCCATTGAGACTATCGGCGCTGGTGATAAAGAGGATGACGCTCATGTTGATGGCGGCGCGTCGGCCGTAGGAGGTGCTGATGGTGGGGATGGAGGAGGCGGGGAGTAAATGCAGAGTGAAGCGATTCATTGATATGACACATACATATATGTACTATCCCAACGTCCTATGCGCGAATTTGTGTTATGCCAATGTTATGCAGTTATTCAATGAGTGGGACGCGTCGCGTCGCGCCCTACGTCGGGATCACGTGGTAAATAATATCTCTCGACATCGCACGACCCTGCGTCGTGCGACCATCGACGTGCGGCGTGCGCACGCCGCCTTCTCAAGGTGCTTTCCTACTCTCACCAGCCTGACAACGGGAACTTACATACTTTACGCTTCAGATGTCCGACTCACCGACTATATTCACCAAGACGTCTGCATTTTCGCTGGCAGGTGTCGCTGGCGTTGGATTTCTCGCGTACCTCGGTGCAAACAAGTTCTTGCCCAAGAATGCAAGGTGGCAGGATAGGTTCACGTTTATCTGGCTGGTAAGTACTTTTAGTCGCGTCAGATTTGCTGTGGTTACGAGATGGACGGGTTGGATGTGAGCGCTCACTGAGTGTTCGGCTTCCTGTATGAACGTCCTTCAGCTTTGGCCCATATGGTGTTGAGTGGGAGACATGCTCGGCCCTCGGGTCGCTTGGAGTCTCGGTGAACGAATAGCGCTGAAAGACCATCATGTTCACGGATTTAATTATGTTTAGGCATTTGACGCGATGATCCACTTCTCATTCGAAGGTTCCTTCCTCTGGCTCTCCGTCTTCGGTCGGCAAGTGAACACCTCTACAGGCCCATTTGCCGAGATGTGTGAGTACGCCTGCTTGTTATGCTTGTTATCCCGAAGCGCCGCTTCGAAATCTGATGCTCTATGTCATTGCGCAGGGCGCGAATACGCCGCGGCCGACTTTAGGTGGGGCACCGCCGATCCAACAGTCGTGTCGCTTGAGATTCTCACCGTCCTCGGCGCGGGTCCGATGTGCTGCTATATTCTCAAGCAGCTCGCAGGCGACGACCCGGCTAGGCACTACTGGATCATTGTTCTGAGCACGGCCGAGCTTTACGGCGGGTAGGTACCTCTGCGGACATTACAATTATTTAACTAATGTCGAGGACTTTCAGATGGATGACCTTCTGCCCGGAATGGCTCACCGGCAGCCCGAATCTGAACACGTCGAACGTGCTTCATCTCTGGGTCTACCTTGTCGTACGCCCTTCACTCTCATATCGCCGTTGTCAGCACTGATCAACTGATCTCCGGACTTGCAGTTTATGAACGTTATGTACGTAGCCGCTCTCCCACACACACGAGCGCGACACTGACTACTCTGCGCAGCTGGGTCGGCGTTCCGCTGTGGCTCATGTACGACTCGTATGGCCACATCGCAGGCTCGCTCCGTGCCGTGCAGGCGGCAGCCAAACCTAAACGCAAGGCTGCGTAATGGGTGCGTCGATGGCTTGAGCAGTACCTGATGCAAACTCACGCGCGACTTCGAACTAAAATTGCCCATCAGCGAACATGGTACTCGCGTCTATCTTTGTCCTTGCTGCGGCCCTTGGGCGTTCCTCCCACCCTGAAGATTTCTTGCTGATCGAACCATGTAATTTTGCTCTCTGCTATGTGCAATGCTATTTATCCCTATCTTATCCGCCGGGCCGCTAATACAAGATACGTCTCGCCGATCCAGAACCGCAATTCTTATCTTTGCTGTTATATCGGAAGATCGTATGGGAAAACACAATTTTGGATGAGGCGCGTTCATGAAAACAGAAGCAGCGGAGCTCTGGTTCTACTGTTTACCCTCGAAGAACCTCTGGCGTGTGCCAATTTTTTACACACGCACTGCTCACTGGGAATCCCTTTAGCCAGAACATCAAGGCGGTCACTAGAAAAAGCACGCACATGCGTCGTGAAGCCCTTCTCCTTCGCCAGGAATGCTATGTATTGAGACGCGAAGAACGTATCAGCATCGCGATTGGACGCTAACTGATGGGTGGGCTCAGTTCAACTTGGTCCGCGGAAAAAACATCATCGGGGTTCTCGAATTTCCGCTCCCGCTTCATTTTCGCTCGAGTTTCGGGAATGCGACAGACCTAACGTCATATTCCTCATCGCAGAACCCAGGCTCGAGCCTGCATAGGCCTGGTCGATAATGGGTTTTCTGGAGGCTAACTCACGATAATATGAAAAGACTCTTTCCGGAGGTGTGTCAGTGGTCACAGCCGATCTAACATCGCTGAACTGCTTGATGAACTCAAGGGTATAGGTATGTAATTTGGGTTGACGCCTCCCATGCCAGGCAGACGGGGGACGCGAGATATTCGCTTACATTCATAGCTCAACAAGATGCAAAAAATTGGCGATCTTAGCCACAGCCCCGCCATGGAAACGCAAAGAAGAAAAATGCATGTGGGGCACCTGGTTCACGGAGATGTCTGTGCCGCCCAGCGCTGCCCAGCTCTGCCTAGACGGTTAAATCTCGCTGATCGACTGCTTCACGACAGAAAGAGTGAAATTGCGCGCCAGCGGTCTTTTCCTGCGCGCCTGCAGCGCGTGCCCAGGCGTGTGTTCCAGGTGTGCGCCCTCTCTTACGGGCAAGGTCGGTGTATTGCATTGCAGATTTCCCGGCGCGTCCGCAGTTTACGAAGTGGTTGCGGTTGCGATAAACGACATCTACATGCGCACATACCTAGGCGGCGCGCAGCAGCTCACGACAATTACAGGAATGATACCCGTGTCAAGTCATCAGTGCGAATAGTCGCTGGAGCCTGGCATTCTGCGATGAGCTCAGACGACGACGCTTTTGTTGGCCTATGTAAGAAGTCCTTCAGTTGCGCTAGGTGCAAGTACTCTTCATTCCTTTTCCCTTTTTTGGATTTGCAATTGAATACGTTAGGTCGGATACCGCTCTCAGCGACTCGGAGCCGGGTCGTCGGCGCGCGGACGTCGATAGTTAGTCGATGGTCAGACGACCGCTTCTGACCGCTTGCCGCACAGCGACGAGGAGCTGGTGGAATCTGTTCCGTAGACCGCTGTGAATGCGTCGATGGTGACTTCGCACCTAGTTTAAATGACCATTTCATGTGCTTTTATCTGTAGGTGCGCGGGAGAAGCTTTGTCTCAATGCCCACAAAATTATTCGTCGAGTCAGTGCTTACTCGGATGTTCACTTCAAGGCTCAGTATTTGTGATTAGAATCTACTTATCCCTGCCGAGGTGCCGCAGGCTGGCCATCAGAGATACAAACATGACAGAAAGTTCAACTTGTCCGCAACCAACAGTTTTACACCAGGGCGCGCGGGGGCGGAAAATTTCACCGTTGCGGCTTGGGAAGGACATGGGTTGATCAAGATGTCGGCTACGCATCAATACATTTCTTTCCGTTTTTCGGAATTCGGGTTTCTGATAGAATGTGGACGTCTGCTCAGGGCTTGTGGTCGTTTGCTCGGCGTGTGGATCCTTGTCGGCGGACCCGGGCGCTCGTTGTGAAATTTCCATGCTGGATATATATTCGCGGAGGGGTAAGGAGGGGCCGGAGCAGTTACCGTAGTATGTACGGAAACCGAGGGTTGCGCCTTGGGGCATCGTCTGGCATCGTTCCTGTCCTTGGAGAGCACGTCACGTTCCATAAACTTACATCGTTATCATATCCGAGCGCGCCATTCATGGAGGAGCCCATGAACCATCCACAGAAGAAACTACAAATGAATTAAATTAGGTGCTTCTATATCAGATATGTAGCTCTGAGCAAAGCTCAAGGTCATGGCCTCGTGAAATAATCGTACAGACAAACATAGGAATAACTCGTTATTAATACTTAGGTGAAAGATTACAGTGACTTCGTGTCGCGGTCGCTCTGTTTTTCGGAATTATCGTCGCTACCTTGCAGCGAGCCGTTGGCGTCCTCGACGGTGCGCGCAGGGCCGGTGAACCAGTGACGACCACCAATGCCTGGCAGGAAGTAATAGATCGTGCTGAGCAGGATGATGCCGCCAAATACGACGACGGTGTAGTTCATGGTCTTCTGGGTCGGGTTCTCGTCGGAGGGGAATAGAAGGATGACAATCATCATCGCCATGAACGCAACCGCGATCGACGAGATGATAGGGCTCTACATAAATAGTAAGCTCAAGAAATCCTGATAACCAACGAGTAAAACTTACGAGGAAACCGAGGCTGAAAGGTCCGGGCGTGAATTTCTGACCTCCAAGGTGACGAGCAGCGATAGGGATCGAGTATGCGGTGTAGGTGCAGACAACACCCATCGTGAAGATAGCTCCAATGGCGGCCGTTCCGGCGAAGGAAAGCAGTCCAAGCAACATAGCAAAGACGGCACAGAAAACGACGGCCACGATTGGTGTTTGGGTGTACGAGTTGAGGTTGTACAACCAGCGCGAGAAGGGGAGGGCACCGTCACGGGAGAAGGCGAAAATTTGGCGCGATGTGGCGACAAGCTATTTTACAAGGTTAGTGGTTCGTCTGCGTAAATCTGGTCATGAACTGTGCATACCACATTCATACTCGACATGTTACTGTTCACGACATTTTTTAGCACGAAGATCACCAAGCCGAGAAAACAAACGTACATAGTTATGATGATCAAGCTCCAAACCGCCAGAGTACCTTTCATTCCAAGACTGTTGAAAATGATCTGTGCCAGGTTCAGCCAACTGGAATGAACAGGAAACAGCAATGCAAGACGTACGGTAGCCATTGGCTGTCCAATTGGATTTTGAAGAATAGTCACCGTATCGGTACCCATATTAAAGGCGACAGAGAGGATGAAAGCTGCGAATAGAGTGCCAATGTTAGACATAAAATTGATTGATCACTCAAACAACAACGTACCCCATCCAAAGGTGCAACCCAACGCTGTCGATAAAATAATTGCTCTTGGGACAGCGACATTTGCGTTTTTCACCTCTTCACTGATGTGGACGCTAGAGTCAGTCCCCCCTACGAGTCGAGATTAAATTAAATTTTGGACGGTGTGGGCTAATGAAGGTCAACTCACCAACAACCCAGGCCGGGGCCAGGAAGGAGAGGATGAAAGCAAGACCGCTGGGCCACAAGGACACTAATGGATTGAGGTCAGAAACATACTTAGAGGACAAAGAAGCGACGTACGATTCTCAAACGTTCCGAACACAAAGCTAGCTGAGTTCTTGAACTCGGGTGGCGTAGAGACAGGTAGAGCAATTATCAATCCCAGGAAGATCCTGAGAAATGAATATGCGATCAGCACCTGGTCAGCTTGAGCCGCGGAAATTAACTCACAGGATATTCAAGGCCATGTACGCCACTTGAATGCGAGCAATGAACTTCGTTGCCGCACTGGAAAGGATAGCATGAAGTACAATGAGACCGCAAAACAGACCGCTAAAAAGTAGATAGCTTGTCAATTTTGGAAGTAAACTGACAAAGGAAATACTCACTATATTTGAGCTGTTGTCGGAACGAAAGTTCCCCCTGATCCAATCGTCACTGCTGCAAAAATCTGAAGCGCTGCAGCGTAGTCCGCGGAGGCAAACGCAGCAATGTATGCGATACTGTTGCTATCTGGAGTGCGGGTTCAAGATAATTTCGGCATTGACACTGCAAAATACTTACAGCCAACAACCCAGCATAAAACACGGCGATATCTCTTGGACGAAAATTTATACGTCCAATAGTACAGTCCACCCGATGTTGGCGCTGCTGATGCGAGTTCGGCGATACATAAAGCGATTGTCATCAAGAAAAAGCTGCACACGAGCCACTGTAGTATGAAATCAGTTGCTGGTCTAACTCAAGTGAAGAAGTTACATACACCCCACACCATTGCGACTGGACCACCATAGGGAAGAGAGTATACAAGCACAGAGCTAAGGGCGCGTGCTGTCAGAGCTTCGGGACACATACAGATGAGGGGGACAACTTACGAAACCGATTGAACGATCCCAATGATGCTGAAGGCGAGCCCCAATAATTCCAACCAAGAGAACTCGCGTTTGAACTCCTGCTTGTATCCCAACGTTGCCAGCAACTGCTCGTCCTGTGTTCGGGGAGTACCTTTCTCGAGTTCCATTGCTGAAATTCAAGGAGGTGGATGGTCGGTAATGGGGGGTAGTGTTTCCTATCGCATGGTTCGCCATTTGAAGTCCTGATTTATCCCCAAGAAGCACAGATTGGTTCGAAGGTCCTGGTGAGAAGATGCGTTGTACCTGTTCACTCCAGAGCGATGACAGCAGCAACTTAGTAAAATCTCCAAGCGGGGGTGGGAAATCAGCTAAGTTAAGAATTGTTAAATCCGTGCCGGCTGTAGTTCCACATTGGCGGGTCCCACATGCCTTTCTCGTTTGTGGGTTCTTTGATCATCATGCAGGGTTTGCATAACTGATGACCTTGTAAACGAGATAACAACCATCTCACCGGTTTTGTTTATCCTTACTTTGGCAGTTACATAGCGTTATAATTTATAGAGTTAAAATCGAGACCTCTTACTCGAATGAAACGCAAATCCTTGAGGTTGAAGTCAAACGTGCTCCGGACACAAATTTATAATTGAAACTCTGCCACATTGAGCCGTCATATTACAAAACCACCGACCGAGAAGGATTCAAATTTGAACGCTTCGCTGAAACGGGTGCGCTGTAAAATTTCTATGTATATACTGGGCAAATGATGGTCACACCGCTCGGCGGCTAGGCACTGTGTAGCGTGCGTGGATAGAAGAGATAAATCTTGGATAAATCTGGACCCACCCTTTACACGGCCTTGTTCTTAAACCTTGTGCCAATCAAAATAGATGATTTGCCGCATCTCTAGAGTCTCTGTGTACGATGAGTGCCAAATTTTTAAGAATTACTGGCACTCGTGCTTTCTCCTCTTGAGCACCAAATCTCATCGACATCCTCTGCACGGAAAATATAACCCGGAGAGTACAAAAGGGCCAACCGGTATACTAAAGTACAGGCATTCCAGGGCAATCGGTTATGGAATATTTAATGTGTGCCATTACGATAGTCTATGTGGGGCTGTCCGGTCCCTGACCCTACATGGACCCCACTCAGTGGCCCTTTATTATTTTTAGGTTGAACTCGAGTTCCACTACATACCCTATTTCTACATATCTATTACCTGCTTCAATCTGTGAAATCTGAAGTGGGTAGCACGTTTACATTTTTGTAAAGAGACTGATTCGCACACTACTTATTCTAAAACTCTTCATGTGCGCCAGTGCATTTTTCAATTTCTTCTCTTTGATATCTGATGCCAAGCCGAACAGAACTCTGTTGTAAAACCTTGTACATAAAACACGGGATGGCGAGTATCGATTCTGTAAGAAGCTAACGGCAGAATCCTATAACCACCCTGTGGTATTCATTTTCTCCTGACAAGAGTTGAACTGTTAGCTCATGCCGTTTTATCCGATTCATATACACTGCTCGCTCATTCAAAAATACTTCTTGCAGATCAGAACTGGTTTACAGGTGACGCCATCATGTCTATTTTTATAACAGCGCCACACGAAAGACCGGCTTCATGAATTCCGTCTTTCGCACCCATGAGAGTGGAAGATTTGAACTACTGATGCGTTGCTTGCCTAGTTTAGAGCTTTTTATGCATACGCGACTTCTATGGGACCCTTCCATCCAACTCCAACTTTCGTTGAACTTGAAATTTCCTGTAATGGAGATTCTCAGTCAAAAGAAATCATCTCCGAGTCGACCTCCGAGTCTTACTACTACATACTAGATCGTGCGATTGCTACCGTATTTCGTGTGCAAAGATATCGGCTGTGTTTGTTTGTTTAAATCATATTTTGTAGTCGGTATACATCTCATCTGTGATGGGCACGCTCGGTATTCGGCACCAACGAAAGAATTATTTTCGGTGAAATCGCTGCCTAAACTGCAGAGAACATCCCGTGCACATATGACAAAGTTGAACGGATTTCTAAGATTTTTCTATCTCAGATCCATTTCTTTTGGCCTGCACAGCTCGCTTAAGTCCCAAATCTGTCGTGGGAATTTGCTTTTTCTTGAGCTTTTTCCTTTAACGAGCTCATATCAAATCCTGATTGATGGCTGAAATGCCGCCCGTGGCATAGACGTAACACACTGTGAAAAATGTCTAGATCGACCGGTGAATCGACGATGAACCTATGCCCTTGTCCACGTTCCGGTACACATATCATGAGGTGTCATAAGAGGGATCGTTCGATTGCTACTATTCGATCCAGACTCCGCCCGGGGATATCCCCTCAGGCTCTGAAGCATTCTGAAGCGTCTCAGTAGTAATTCGTATGTAGCTCTCGATGCCTTTCTCACTAAAATGTCTGACATAAATAATTTAAGGACTATTAAGAATCTTATTTTTGAGTAATGAGAAAGAGGGTGCGCGGACCAAACTGGATTTCAAGTTTTGGTACAATCATAAGCAAATTACAGTACTGGGGTGTATTTAATGCAAAAGGACTGGATCTGAGCCTTTCATTGTATCCTCAGTATATTTTTAATTTTTTTTCAATGGACATTTAGGCTGGATTTTGAGCCAGTAGCTTCACCACAACGTTCGATGTGTGAAAGTATTCATTCACGTGATGTGCATAGCAAGCCGTGAAGATGCCGTATTGATCCGTGTCTGATCCGATAATCAGAGTCTCTGCCTATACAGAGAACACAGACCCTTTCAGCCCTCTCATTTGCATCATCGACCAAGATAATATATTAAGTTCTTGTACAATATGTGTAGATAGCCCCATACCAGCTATTAGCCATCTATCGACCTTTATCTTACCTTACTTCAACTTCCCTGGACTTTGATCAAATCTTCCTCGTGGTCGGATGCCGTGGAGATCCCGAGCGGTGCCTGAATCGAATAGTAGCAATCGAACTAGGACTCCGTGTCATAAGGTATGTATCATGGCGGTCGAGGGAACTACATACATATGTCACAGTGACGATGAGGATGTCTCTTCCTTAATTAATGATGACACTATTCAATAACCTCGGTACTGAAAGAACACAGCTAAGATGTCCGATTGCCGCTTTTCTACCGTTTTCCATTCCGAGGTGCTTGCTTATATATTTGCTCCCGCCTCATTGGAACATAGCGGCCGACCTGAGAATCAAATTCTAGGAGATCGGGCGCTTATGTAGAAATTGGGTATCCCAGCCTCAGAGTAAGGATGCCAATGTCTTCTTTTTTGGGCCATAGTCTCAGAAATAGGTCTTTATGCAATGTAGTACATCAACGAATACGCGGAGAGAAATATATGGAGAGTGCCGTGATTATTAATAAAGCAAATCGAGTAGAATACGTAGAGAAAAGGCAGTGAGAGATTTACCGAACACGTTACGAGCATAAAACGGGGAGATACTAGTTGTTCGTGAGATTAATGCGCTAGAAGCTACAGTTGTGATACACAAAAAGTTCCGCCGAGCGCGACGCGGAGGCCAAACGTCCACGAGAGTGTCTATGCGATCTTGAAAACGGGCGACTTGTTTCCCTGTGTACGTCAAAATGAATTGTCATCTTCGGCTCAGCAGATGGTAGAATTTAAATACGAACGGAATCTCCGAAAAGGACGACAAAGTAGTCTTTGGTGGAGTCGATGTCTGTCGGCACTTCCACCGTGACCTTTCCGTCTTTGAGAGGGAAGCCGGTGGCCAGAGGATGGTCTGTAAGCGGAACAGAGGGCGCGCATGTCAGAAATGATTTGTTTATCAATGTGAAAGGGGGTGACCCACCGATATCTAGGTTCTCGCTGTCATTCTCCATGTACCCGAGGAGAATTACACCCGTGGTCGCAGTCCGTTCGGCGGGAATGTTTTCCGTATCTGTGACATATTTAATTAAGGGCCGTTGTTCGCAATATACTGACCAAAACACTCACCCCACTTGACCTCCTGTGTCGAGCCCTTCGGCCACGACATGTGCTTTGTGGGGGCCGTGATTTTCGGGTTGAACACGATGAGCTCTTGTGGGGAATTAATCGGCACCGCCATAGACGCAGTGGCAAGGAGGAATGTGGTAAATAATGTCTTGAAGAGCATGGCAGAGACTTGATTATTCAAAAGTAATAGAGAGTAATAAGCGAGTTAGCGAAAACGGCTCGAGGGAGGGGCTGGAAGTTATTTGAGAGAGGTAAGTTGAGAGAATCAAATGATTAGGCAGAGCAGACTGAGGAGATACCACCGCAGCAGCCGTCGGGGCTTTATACTGCGTCGGCCACTTCATCCTCCAGTAGGTTTTGCGGCGCAGGCCTGTTCGTCAGAAGCACTATACTCCACCACGCCCACCGCCACGAGGCGGGTGCCGCATCACGAAATTTGCACTATGCAGCCTCTCGGAGCCAAAGAGCGAGATTCACTCGTTCTCCGCCACGGAGGCCAGGCCTTAGGCGCGGCATTATCGAGCGGAGCGCCTCGTGGCCTGAGACTATCGACAGGATAAGCGCAGGTTAATGCCTTCTCAGAACTCCTGCCGGATCTGGCATCTGGTGAGATTGTGCATCTACTGCTTTTTTGAGTGCTTTGTACGCATGCCCGGGCAGCCTCAGATGCTGAGAAGGTTTACGAGATAACAAGAAGATCGGCTTTCAGACTGCCTGAAGGAAACGAAGGTCCTGACACTGGTAAGGAGGGGTGCTAGTCTCTGGCCATCGGCCTCCAAGTTTGAGTTAATGTTTTGATGGGAGGGTTATCGCTGTGATTCTGCAAGCTCACGGGCAACTAGTGGCGGCATCAAGCCACTGTAAGCACTAGGGGATTCATCCACGAAATCAATATAGACAGCAAGAGGGGCATCTGTGGAGATGAGGAGAAGCAACAACGACGAGGCATCAATGCGAGCAATCTCCGCCAGATTTCAGGAGACTAGGCCTCCTGCCCATTAGAAGAGGCCGTGATTCTCATCCGGCGGTTGGACAAAGCAATCATGCGCACAGGGGTGGAAGGCAGAATTGTCCTTTACGGACGTGCATTGGTCCAGAGAAAAGTACAGCAGCATACAGAATAAAATTCAAGGCGAGTATAAATCCGACAGAGCTAGCTTATTTCTTGATAGTAAACTCGGGACTGCGATTTCCAGAATCGCCCATTACTGTTAGTAAGTACGCGTATGGGTCAATTAAGCGAGATCGAAGCAGGACAGCATGGATCGCACTCACGGACAACGATGTATTTACTACCAGGTGCGACTTCCGGACACTTGATGGTCACAGAGCCGCTGCTGAGATCAAAGTTTGAGGCCAATGGATGCTCTGGAGAGGATAATTTTGTCGGGTTAACAATCTCCGGAGATAAAGGAGGTGAAAAAGAAGCAGAGCTCACCGACATCCAGATGCTCGGACTCGCTTCTATCTTCGAGGTGGCCCAGGAGCAACGTGCCCTTGGGATTAGAGGTTTTTATCGAAACCTTGCAGATCCCTTTGAGTCAATTGAAAGCCGCAATGGGATCAGCGACTTAAAACCCAGGGTGCGTCGGAACAGAGCGCACCACGTAACAACGACATCGGAAGCTGGTTTCCAGACGGTGTCGTGGTTGGGACTCGTGATCTTCGGGTTGTAAACGCCGCGGGCGGTGAGCCTGTGGTCCCAGGGAGTGTCTCTCCTGTTTGAGGCTTGGCAGGGCATGCAGGGCCCGGCAAGAGCGCCGATGACGAGCATGAGCAGAGGTATGAGGAGGAGAGCCTTAGATGCGAAGTAATTGTAGACCATGGCGGGTCGGGTATTCGGGATAGTAATATGTGTTGGATTCACTGATGTGAACAGTGATAGTGATGCTTTTTTGTTCCAAGTTTTCGCCGTCGAGGAGACTTATACCATGCCATAGGAGCCTTTTTCGATGCAATCTGAGTCAACGGCAAGAGGTCGAGGCGAAACAACTCCATGACGGATACCGTTCAGCCTGGCGGCCCGCCACGCGCGCCGATTTTTGGCTGCGGTGCTTGGTTCACCGGTAGTGGTGAAACATTTCGCAGCCAACCTTAGGAGTTTTCTGTGGGAATTAAGGAACAGAATTTACGAGCTAAAGGTTATGCAAACACATCCTCGGTTTTTCATCGGCCAACATTGCCTCTCCATGCCTGCAAATTCCGTGTGAAGATCCGTGGTTCATCTCGAAGACCCAGTAGCCTTTCAGAAGTTGGTTTATTGTGAGCTTAAATGGAGTACAACGTAGTCCATTTTCGGATAGGAAAACAGCTGTGGCCAGTGGTAGTGGCTGTTGTAAGCTTTACGATACGCCATCGGTCGCTGAGTCTAAGGTTTGCCTCAAGTGGGAGCTGACCCAAGAAGCAGAGCTCTGAGTTTACTACAGCTTTCGTAATTGAAGGCGAATGTCCATAAGTCTGTAGCGTTAACTGCTACGAGGCGAAGGCTGCATGCAAGAGCTTCCATCGAGTTCATGAGATTTCGATTGAGTCTGGAGATACACTCCGAGTCATGAAAGCCAAAGAACAAGGCAGGCCATCGAGAAGAGAAGTTCAGAGGCTTCGATCCGCGAGAGCAAGAGGCACCAGTGTAGGCTTTTGGCGTTCGAAGGAGGAGGGAGAAGTCAAGGAGGAGTTGCGAATTCTAAAGACCGACAATTTTCGGGACGCGTCAATTATGCAGCCAAAAGAGGAAGTCAGATATTCGGCAACGCCGGCATCTCCGCGGCCGCGCTCAGCGCGTTGCTCAAACACAGACGCGCTCATCGGGCGCTCATGGCGAATCGTCTTGTTAACGACAAAAACATCCCCATTGGTTTGAATATATTTAAAATGGATAGACGGTTCAGAAGGCGTTCATTTGGAGCGATATTCAATTCAATTCGCGCAGTCTGCAGGGGCGAAGGTGTGGACAGGGACACAGTGGGATTAAAGCAAAATTATCTGGCAGTCGTTGCCCGGGGGTGCTTCAGGAAAGGACCATTCCAATGCTTCTCCATAGAGCGTTTTCTGTTGTTTGAGAAATCAAATATCTAGTGATAAATACAGTCTCGATTCATCTCAACTCCGAGAAGAATAAAAAAGACCTATTGTCAGGTAGAGACCGGTAGGGATTAGATACGCAACTCGGACAGACCGGAAATCCATGAGAAATCCATGATATTGGAGAAACTGCAAGTCCATACCGCAGTCTGGGTGAGTAGGCTTAACACCCGGCAAGCATATATGGCCAGGCTTTCGTTGGCATGCGCCTAGTCAACTTCCGCAAATGCATATCCTGTCATAATCAGAACAGATTGAAGCTGAAAGCTATTTTATATCCGATAAGACTTTTGCATCCGGTTCAGTGAGATGGAGAAGGAAGGTACGTTACTGTGAAAGTGATAGCCAAATCAAAATTTGTCTCCTAGAAATACTTAACATTCCGTGAATAGTGCTATTTCAGTTTGTCTAAAAGATATAAGGAGACAGAAATCTCAGTAACGGCGGCTCTCTGCAAGTCAGTGAAGAATGGGACCCACGGTTATGTCTTTCTAGTTAAATGCACAAGCTGGAAAATACTCACAGCCTGCCCAGCTAGTGGTTCCTGCGTTGGAGCTCTATCGCAGCAGGTACATAAGCTTGAGCTGGTGAGTACCGCGTTTGGAAAGCTACGCCCTGGTGGCTCACGATTCCGAGGTTCTGAAAATGACTCGGACAATACAAACGCAGCCGTCAAGTGGGTTTTAGTGGGCGCCGGTCCCCGGACTGCGAATTTAGCGCGACAGCTGCGTGACCGCAGCCATACGGTCACGTGTATATCACGGACTTGTCAACGATTTCACCACGTGGTGCCCATAAAAGGAAAGTAAATATTTCATTGACCTTCGCGGTTCCGGTTCCGCCACATCTATGCTTCGTCCCTCCACCAGTGAACCTGTCAATCCTTCCCTCCGGCGTGTACGACGTGTATAAGTACTAGGGTACTTGTAACTTGCTTTGGAATTGCCCGCGAACGTCTTAGCGGTCCACTTTGGCGGAGAATCTGTCACGGAGGTTAGCCCCAGTCTCACATCGGCTCAATGGGTTTGCCAAATGGTGGGACTGCATTCTGACGACCTTTCTCGCAGCTCCTGAACATACCCGCCTTCCACATGATTTTGTGTAACATATCAAGCTGCCGACTTTCATATCGGAGTACTGTGCGCATATAGGCAAAACTTTGTCTGTTAGGCCGCTTTCCCTTCAAGCAATTTGTACCACCACATATTTATCGTTATGACCAGACAATCTATAGTCCTACAAAACGGATATAGATACAACACTCAGCGCGAAACCTCCTCACTTCTCATCGCCCCGGCCTCTCTCCAGACGACCGCTCATCTCCTGGCTCCTCCGCTGGCTTCTAAAATGGCCAGCATTGCTTCGGAAACGCCTTTTCGACCTTCTGACTATGTTTCCTCGAAAACTTACTTCGACTCTCCAATACGGACGCTTTGCGAATCTATTAACGATCCAGGCGGACTCTTTATTTCTGTCCATGACCTCATGGAAGCATACAGCGTTCTTTCGACGCGATTACGGGTTATCTTCAACGAAGCCACTTGTACTACCTTACCAACCCCTTGTCTCGCAGGATTTCACGAATTTTCCTCGGACATCACGCAATGTATTTCACGCGATATCCAACGACCCCTGCCCAGTCCTTTCGATTCTCAACAAGACTTCTCTAGTTACCTAGATTATGACGCGGCCACGGACTTGGAAGAACTTCAGTTAACGATGGACAATATTTCTCTGTGCCACTATGCCCTTCGGATTGCTTCGGATATATTTACATTCTCAACGTTGTATTCTATTTTCCCCGGTAAGAGGAGCTACTTTATTGCACCAGCAGTCCATACTCTAATCTTGCCTGTCTTTTCGTCAGATGACTCCCTTGTTTCCCTTCTTCGTGAAGCTCTATCACTCTGTACCACGAAATGCTCGCCTCTCGTCGAACTTGACAAGGCGCGGGCCATGGTTGTGTGGATTTTGAAAACACAGCAACTTCCGACACCAATTTTGTTTTCCCTGAAACAAGAGATACTTGCTACGGTAAAATATGCGATCAATTGCTCCGCAGAGCGATCTACTATCCAAGTCGATGCATTAGCGGTAAGTATCAGCATACACCCCGTTATTGCGTTCTGCCTGACTTCTTAGCTCAGGCTATATACGCTCTTACCAAAGATCACCCAATTTTGGCCGATTCTCTGGTCGATCTCCTAGATCCCCTACTAGCATTCCTCACCACTGAGTCGTTGGAACTCAGACTTCATGCGTCCTTAGCGTTATGCGGCTTTGCCATCGCGAAGCTGAAATCGGAAGATGGTAGCTCGTATCCCAGGACTGCTACCACTGCCACCGCCTGCGAATATATCGACCGAGAAACTAAACGTTCGAAAACGCTGGACCCAAATAAACGTCTGCCGAATATCCTGAAGTCTGCCCTAGCTGGCGAAGAATTTTGGGGCGATTACGGGCCTTCGTTTAGCTTGACTGTTGTGGCGTCCTTTATCATCCTCATTGATCGCTTTATATGGAAGACACCGCGCGCCCTCAAGTTGCTCGTCAACGCCATCGCGCTCTTTGCAGGCCACAGAAAATCCAACATCCGCAAAGCGCACCCCGAATTCTGGCGAATGCTCATTTGGGCTTTTTCCCGCCTGCCGGCAGGGACCCAGCCTCCGAATAGCCAGGAGAGCGGGGACACTGACGCGTTGCGATCTGTGCGCGAGAGCGCATACAGCTTCCTTCTCCAGGAACGCAAGCACGGGCTCCTGACAAGCGTCGTTGGTAGCCTGCTTCGCCCGTGCAACGGGGAAGTGCGGTCTCATGCGGACGTCAAGAAGGCTGTTGGAAATGTCCTCGATCTGATCATCTCTGATGATGTCTCTTCGAGAGATGACGGCATGCAACTGCTGGGACGCATGCTAGGGGACATGGGGCGATTACCCCACCGTCACGGCGATGGCGATGGCGATGGCGATCAGCAGCCCACAATTTCATTTTCGTGGAGCTTGATCGACGGTTCTGCGGCCAACACGATCGCCAAGGACATTCGCGTTCTTCCGTTCAAGCTCGACTTCCAGCAGATCCCGCCCCTGACGGAGGAGGAAATCGTCGCACACTGGGATGAGCTGTTCGGGTTGTGGACCGCTGCCGCGCGTGGGTACCTCCAGCGGGAATCTGAGCACGAGGTCGCGGTACGTGTCCCCGTATTGTACGGCGCTGTGGGCGAAGTACTAACTTCATTGTGTAGACGACGCTCCTCTCGGCGTGGCAGACACTGTTGCTTGCACGCGGTGAGGTCGTCCCGGACCAGCACCACTTTGCGGCCCCCCCAGTGGTCACCGCCGCCATCACAAGCGTCCTCGCGGAATTCGCGTCCGCCGCATCGCCGGGCACCACTCCCGACGCACACGCGCGCGGCCTCACGTTCGTGCGCAAGCTATGGGGCGTGCTGCGGAATGTCTTCACGCGCGAAAGCCTCTCTGGCTCAGCGCAGGTGCTCCTTGCGGCGCTGCTGGAGCAGACACTCGACACCGCAGACGCAAGTGTCGATGAATCCTGGGCGGCGCTATGCGGGGAACTGGTCGCACCAGGTGCACAGGGGGTGCTGCACGAGCTCGAGGCGCGGGCAGCAACGAGTACTGGGCGGGATGCTGCGAGGCGGTGGTGGCACGTCGTTGCTCGCTGTGGGTATTTCGGCGGGGAGGCGGTGGAGTGTGGAGACGTGCTCCGGTTTTTGGCAGTCCCGATTGGGTGCGTTTGCACTCGTACATTTCACCGTCTACTTTGTCTTTCAGGAATTAATGTTGGGTGATACAGAACCTGGGATATGTCCCCCGCAGAATTTGCGCTCTGGGAAGCGGTGCTCGATAACGCGCGTAGAATCGCAGACAGGGACAGTCAACCTCGGCGGGATGCCATCTCGCGATTGGTGGCTATGTTAGAAGGGTCAAAGCGTGAATCGTAAGCACTTTTCTTTTCGAAGGGGTTGGAGCTTATATCTGACGGGCCGTAGATTGGTAGGCGACCTGCGAATGCTATATGCGCTGTTTTCGCGATCGTTGCCGACGTCTGCGTCGCAGATCGATCAGAGGTTACTCGTGCTCGTCGATGCGGGGCTGGTGGGATGTTACCCTGAGACGACCAGGGATAACGGGGAGCACGAAGCAGAGAAATTCGAACAAGAGCAGGTTCTCCGCCTGCTTCGTGCTCTCGGCGCGGTGCTTATGACAACAACGCCCGCTGAAGTGGTCAGCTTTCTGGCTACTATGCAGAGCAGTCTGACGTGCTGGATCGCCGACGAGAGGGAGATTCTGCGAGACGATCTCCATGACGAAATCGTGAATTGCGTTCCGTGTGATAACATCTCGGATGTACGCTGACTTTGTGTGTTTGCAGGTGGCAAGTTTATATAAACGCCCGCTAGCCTTGCTCTCAGAGGTGGAGCCAGCTATCGCAACGCTGCTGCAAGTCGCCGACTTCGTGGCGGCTGTTTTCCGTCATATCCGCGGGGACGGCGCGCTCGCGTTCGACGCGTTCTGGCGCGCGACGTACCATTCGCACGCGAACATCCCGAAGAGCGCCTACCCCGCTTCGATCAAGGAGTGTCTCCGAGCATGGAGTATGTTTTGCGACGATAGTCTGGCCGATGGCGTTGTCGACTCGCAGTCGCAGTCGCAGTCGCAAAGTGTGGTAGGTCGCTTATTGACGCAGGAGGACGAGTTACTGACGTTGAACCAGGGCGATTCCACGGTTCCTGGTTCGCAGCTTGCGGAGTCGATGGTGTTCGGTGACGAGGCGTATATTCAAGAATACGAGGCCATATTTGCCGCAGAGATCGCTGCGACCGAGGCGCGTGTGCCCTCACCGAGTGGCGCAGCGCTGCCCCAGCTGGGGAGTACACCAGCTTACGAGGGGTCTGTGAAGGACAGTGAGGTGATCGAGGTGATCGACGATCGCGGCAGCCGCTATAACGCAAGCGATGCCCAGAATATGAGCATCAGCAGTCAATTGTCCTTGCTTGGGGAAGGCGGTGCTTCCTCCTCGAAGCGTTCCTCCCATGACTCCCTAAGTACGTTCTTCATTTATCATGATCCTGGCCGACATTAGCTCTGACACGGACATCCTGCGTAGCGCCCTCTAACGCGAAGCGACGCCGTATCGACGAATCGCACACTCCGTTCATCGGTCGCGCGGGCAAGGCACGCAGGCGCGATGCACCGCCTTCGTCGTCGCACAAATCTGCTGCAAGCATGTTGTTATCCTCGGTATCTGAGCCGGCCAGTCGTGTAGCCTCACCGCGCCCCCGGCAGCAGCCCGCTAGCCAGCCGTCGCAGGCGATTCGGGGTAGTATGGCTTCGTGGTTGGCGGATAGCACAGGTTTCTCTGGAAATCGTAGTACTGCGGAGATCGTGCACGATTCAAGTGCTATGCGGCCGGTGGACGAGGAAATGCGATTCTCAGACGACTTCGATACATGGGAGCAAGGGATGTTGGCGGATGACTTGAGGGATGTGAGAGGGGAAAGAGACGAAGAGGGTGGTGGGTGCATTTTGTGCGCAGTCGTTTTTGGAGTGCTGACATCTTTTTCAGACTTCTTTGTCCCGGACAGTCAGGAAAATCACACAGAATCAGCGTCAGGTTTGTACCACAGACGCTTGATCCCTTGATTTGAGAGAAGCTGACGGAATTTTTTTCAGATCGCGATGCGTCTGACGATGATATGTTCGAGAGTCTCTCTCTCGGGCAGTACCCGGCGCGTTCACGCGTGCGATACCGCTCGCAGACGGCGCCGGAGCCTGGCGACAGCGCGGACGTTTCTTCCGACATGCGGCCGAGTCATCCGTTGCGCCGCGAACAATCGAGTCCGGGGCCACAGCGGGGGCTAACGACGTTGGCGACGCCGCTCGACGCTCTGCGGCACGCGTACGCGGCGCTCGCGGACACGGATGGGATGTCGCAGGTCGACGTGGAGGAGATCCGGCAGGCGCGGCAGCTCGCAAGGCGGATTGACCAAGTGCTTGATGAGCGGATTTTCTCGAAGATCACGTCGAGTGCGAGTCGGCCTCGGACGCCTGACGAATGATCTGACAGGCTTGAATTCTATTGGGTGTTACTTCATGGACGGGGCTGTAAACGATCGGACATTCGATATCACCATCGTCACTGTACTTCTACCATTATTACTGCTTATGCTTTGATGTGCGCTTTACTTAAATTATTGGTATTTCGCAACTGTTCTTTTCAGCCTTTATGTACTTGTTAGATGCTGTTTATTCGCTTTAGGAAATAATTTCCCAAAATGGTCACGTCACTTGAGCACATTCGGGGAGTTCCGAATACTTATCAGCCTCCCTGGACATGACGCGGTTACTGGTATTGGCACGACGATACATGGGAGCTCGTTCTTTGAATAATATGAACACCAAGTATATTTCATGTAGCGAACGCTGGTTTGAGAGTGTGTACAAGCTCAGGCTTTAGTGGGGATAAATTCAATGTTTACTTTGTTCTATGGGGATAAATTTAGAGATTCAGCCTATATCGACCCAGCGTAATAGGAAATACCTTGTAGAATGCAACATATCCTTCAATAGGCTTAGCCTTGTCTGAGATAGTGTTTGGATAATACCTCGCGTTGGGAATACGACTCAGTATCGGCCAGAATCACTAGTTACGGCGATGCTCACCACGCCACGTCCTCGATCTTCTTTCCGTCTATCACCGCATCATAATATGCCGCGGTCCTGCAGAGCATCAGATAGCCGGCGCGGCGGAGCATATGGGAGCGACGCACCCTTTCCAAGGGCAGACCGACCTCGTGTTCGAGTTGCTAAGCGAGGACTTGCGCACGGACGTGGGCGGGAAGTAGTGGTTGCCTTCGACGAGGATAGTAGCGTCGTATTCGGCGAGCAGATGGCTGTCGAGGGACACGCGTACTAAAGGCATAGGCGAGGTCGGGGTGGGTGAAAGATGGTAATTGTATTGGTGGATAGGAGAAAGATAGATTGGTTAGACATGTGTGGTACAAAAGCAGTATCGATGGCAGAAGATCGCCAGTGGCACGTGGATGTGGGTGAGACAAGTGGTACGAGTACATACACGCCGCTTGTCGCGATCCGATGCTACTGTCCATGAAATATGTACGCGTTGTTGATTTGTAGTGGCTTTCGCAGCGCGTGGGCTGTATCACAAAATGCTCTTTTCTCCTGTATCCTTGGTCCAGAAGCAAGCCGCGTCCCACGCACGGCCGCACCAGAGCTCAAACTCACGCGCGTCTGCGCCCAAAAACAGAATGCGGATACGTGGGTCCTTCTCCAGCAAGTCGCTCGTCTCTTTGTTCGGCGCGTCAGGCTCATCGCTCCAATGGTTGGTCGAGTACACGATCCTCTCGAGGCAAGGCAAGGCCACGAGCAGCTCAACCGATTCGATGTCATTGATTTCTCCGAGGTGCAGGGAGCTCGCGACGTGAGTTAGTACGGGGAATCGCGAGGCGTCGAAGTCGCGCGGGACCTCGTCCTGTAGGCGCAGATGCGTAATTTGCCCGCACAGAGCCTCCGTGTGCGCGTGCGACCGATGCTTCAACGCGGACCAGCATTTCCAACATCCAAACAGTGTTAGCTCGGTGAGTGCAGTGTGAGCGAATGCACCGCCCTCCTCAGACAGGGTGCACAGAGCGAAGAACGCGATCTTGGAGCACGCGAGGCCGATGAGGAGTGTGTAGTCGATTGGTATAACTCGATCCAATCGGGTAGATTGATTGATACCGAGCGCCGATGAGTTATACCCAGCCAA